>PVHP010007386.1:24361-57022 GCA_004024765.1 Zapus hudsonius | reverse complement strand
AGAGAGAGAGAGAGAGAGAGAGAGAGAGAGAGAGAGAGAGAGAGAAGAAATCCAGACACAGGCGCCACCTTGTGCATCTGGCCTATGTGGGTACTGGGGAATTGAACCTGGATCCTTGGGCACTGGAGATAAGTGCCTTAACTGATGAACCATCTCTCCAGCCCAAATTCACTTTGAATGAATGTTTTATAGAGAAAGAAAGCTTTGTAAATTGACCAGAAACCAAATTAATCACAAATTGACCAAAAATCAAATCAATCACAAACTGACCAGAAACCAAATCATTTGAATTCAGCCTACAGTGCCTTCCCTTAAAGTCCCAGGGGGTCTCAGCCATCTCTTGGGGAAAGGCCTAATAGCCATATTGGATTACTTAGTCTATAGGCAACAAAGACCAATAACCAAAAGAGAGGCAAAACTCAAAATCATAAAGGCAGAAATCAATTTCTCAATCTGCTGGTACAAACAAAAGGCTGTATTCCCTGGGGTTAGCTCTGAGTGACCATTGCTTTTCAGCCCCATGGGGCCTGCACCTAGATTTCTCACAAGGCAGAAACCTGCATTTTAGACTGGCTTAAAGATATCACTTCTGTGGCATGCATAGTTAGAAAAATAGCAGACATACTATAACCCAAACTGGAGACTTTCTTGTACCAAATCCATAAGTATCAGAGACATTGCATGCCATGAATCTTAACTCACTTTTACGTCTGTATAGACAGAGAAAAGTCTTATAAATTAATTTAAATTAAGTCTATTGAATTAGACTTAAGTAAGCTTAAATAAACCTAAATATTTATATATGACAATCATTGCTAGGATGCTAGTAATGCAGGCCTCATTATAGTATGTACCTGCCCTGGGCTGTTGTCTGTGTCTCAGACCTCCAAGCCCGACCTTTTGACAATGCACAGCGCCCTGAGTGCTGAAAAAGGTTCTCATTCACCTTGATTTCCAATTTGCTCCAATGAGCAGAGGACTCCCCTGGAATCTCAGATTGACAAAACGAACAAGTATAGGACTGGGATAAGCAGCGAGATTCAAAGAGCAGAGCAGAGAGGAGTGACTTGGGGCGGGACACCTCCAGCGCTGGCATCTGGAATCCAGGCACAAAGCTAGCGAGTGTGGAGTGCAAGTGGTTCCAGAGTGGCTGGCGGGGCGGGGGGAAAAGGCAACAACAGAGAGCCAGAGACCTTCAGTGAATCAGCCATCCACCAGTGGCGGGGAAGAAGAAGAGGGAACAGAGTACACAGAGGGGTTCTCTTACCAGTCATGTCCATGTTCAGGCTGCCAGATGTTGGGTAGTAAGAGAGAGTCATGGATCCCTGGTCCCCTGTGGTTGAGCCTGTCACACCGGCCAGCAGGAGACAGGCCCCATGAGGAAAGGTGAATGCGCAGCCAGAGCCCCACATACACTCGCAGCTTGGAGAAGTGTCCGAGCAGATCTCAAAACTTTATTCCAGTATCCACCCTTATATACAACCCAAGGATGCATTGTATTGCCTTAACTCTTTCAAAAGGGGGCTCAGGAAACAGGAACACAGCCAAGGGAACTCAGGCAGTAAAGCTTATTAGCACTTCTATCACCTCTGCCTCAGGGGACACAGGTGTGCTAGGATTAAAGGTGTGTGCTCCCAAGCCTGGCTTCTTTCTAAAACTTAGTTCAAGGTTACTAAAACTTAGTTCAAAGTTACTCAGCTAGGCTGAGGGACAACAACCTGCCATGGTACAGGGTTTATAAGATTTGGTGCCTCATGTGTTGTTTTGTCAGGTCTAGGCTTGATTATCACGCCAACCTCTAGAGGGCTCTTGGGGTTGGTTGTTTGGCTCTTCTGTGTGGAATATTCCATGTAGTATTCTCTGTAGGTTTGGTTTATTTCCATGTAGTTGTAGAGTTGAATTTTGTCATGGAATATTTTTCTTCTTCCTTCCATTATTAGGGAGACTTTTGCAGGGTACATTAGTTTGGATTGAAAGCCATAGTGACTGAAGCTTTGAATCACTCCATTCCAAGCCCTTCTTGCTTTCATGGTTTCCATGGAGATGTCTGATGTGACTCTGATGGGCTTGCCTTTATATGCGATTTGCTGTTTTGCCCTCACTGCTTTTAGAATCCTCTCTTTGCTTTCAGTGTTTAGGGTTTTTACTATAATGTGCCTTGGGGGAGTTCTTCCAGTCTGTTTGGTGTTCTGTGTGCTTCCTATACCTGAATGGGACACTCTTTCACTAAAATAGGGAAGTTTTCTTCAATAATTTTGTTGAATATATTCTCGATGCCTTTTGTCTGACTTTCTTCTCCCTCCGGTATCCCCATAATATGGAGATTTGGTCTCTTAAGGGTATCTCAAAGATCTCTCATATTTTGTTTACATGCTTTTTTGAACCTGTATAGATTTTTTATTTCCCTATCATTCTCTTCTGTTTTATTTTACACATCTGAAGATCTGTCTTCCCATTTATTGACTCTAGTGGTGAGGGATTCTAAAGAGGTTTTTATTATTTCCATTTGGTAGGATACAGCTTTTTGAATTGCTTCTACCTTTATGTTGAATTCTGTTTTCATTTCAAGGCTTGACTTACTGCATCTTGATACTTATTCTTTTTTTGCTTATGTCTTCTTTCAGTTTGGTTAGATGATTCTTGAGTTCTTCTGTTTGCTGGTTTGCCTTTAGTTCAGACACTGATTTACCTAAGTCCATCTGTTTCTCCTCAATTATTTTAAGCCTGATGGCAAAGCTTGTGAGTTGGCTCTGTAGCATTGCTCGATGATTTTCCATACTTGCTTCTATTTCCATCTTTAGCCTCATCATTGGGTCCATGTCACTTTTATCTGGACTTAGTGTCATCTCGTCATGTGCATGCATCTGTACTTCCTCTTACATAATATCACTGTTGAGGTTAAAATTGGGACTAGGGTTTGGTATGTTCTTCTTGCATTGTGCTCTCCCCATTGCGGATCCACTTGAGGGGTTCAGGCATCCTTGTGTTGAGTTCTCCTGATTGGTGTGGGCAGGGAGTGTTCTGGATTTCACAGGCGAGTTCGGCCACTCACTTGATTTTTCTGGGACTGTATGTGCCCTCAGATATGCATCTGTCCTGACTAGGCCTGGGCCTGCCTGGCAGCTACGAGGTGGTACAGGGTTCCTGGGGCCCACCTGAGGCCGCCTGTTCCTATCCAGTGGCTGTGGGGTGGCACGGAGTACCTGGTACCTACCTGAACCAGCCTGTGCCCTCCCAGCAGTGGCATGGGGCCCAGGGTACCCAACTGAACTGGCCTGTGCCCTCCTGGCTGTGGCATGGGGTCCCTGGTACTCTTCTGAACCAGCCTGTGCCTTCCTGGCTGTGGCGCAGAGTCCCTAGTACCTGCCTGAACAGGCCTGTGCCCTCCCAGCAGTGGCACGTGTTCCCTGGTACCAGCCTGAGCCACCTGTGCTCTCCTGGCAATGACATGGGGTCCCTGGTAACCTCCTGAACCGGCCTATGCCTTCCCGACTGTGACACTCTGTGCCCTCCTAGTAGTGGTACAGGTCTATGGTAACCGCCTGAGCCTCCTGTGCCCTCCTTGCTGTGGCGCACCACAGCAAGCACTTGCTGAACCAGCCGGTGCCCTCCTGGCTGTGGTGCGGGGTCGCTTGTACCCACTTGAACAGGCCTGTGCCCTCCCGCCTGTGGCATGCGTTCCCTGGTACCTGCCTAGACCGGCCTGTGCCCTCGAGGATGTGGCGTGGGATCCCTGGTACCCACCTGCACCAGCCTGTGCCCTCCCAACTGTGGTGCAGGGTCCCTGGTACCCGCCTGGACCAGCCTGTGACCTCCCGGCTGTGGCAGAGGTTCCCCGGTATCTGCCTGAGGCCTGGCCCTGCCTGGCAGCTGTGGTCCGTGGGTCTGCTCTCCGTTCCTCTGTGGAGCAGAGAGCCGCTGGGAAACCCAGTCTGGACTGGTGTGGGAGCTGGGGAAGGGGTGTGCCTACATATGAACATTTACTTCCAATTTCAGCTGAAGGGTATGCATTCTATATTCTGTACATTGAAACCGTATGGGACAAGGCAGCTTCTGAATTTATTCTTATAATAAACTGACCTAGTGTCTCTATGTCTGTTGGACTCTCCTGGTCAGGGAGGTAGATAGCAAGGTTGATTAACAACACACTGATCATGGTGATCCTGCTGCACTGTTGGAGTGTTCTCTAAAACAACAGTGACACACCAAAGCAGGGACACAGAATAGCAAAAATTCTTCATTTATGGCTCTGCAAACCTTCATATAGCAGGTATAAAATTAAACCATGCCAGAAATACAACATACTTAATATTTATGAGTACTCCCTGTGAATCCAAAGCTTTACATAGCTGGACACGTGCTTATGAGGGGACCAAAGTGTCTGCCATAAATATCACTATACTTACTAAGGTAGTTTAGGATGTGAAGATGTCAGAAGGTCAAAAACTAACATCTACTATCACGTGGTAAATGAGTGGTAGAGAGACTAGACTCTGGGACTTGGGGACAAGAAGTGACTAGAGTTGAGTTGAGATTGGGACAAGGATTCAGACTGAGAGCTCTAGTGGAGAGATTACCTAAGTAAATAGAACAGTGATCATTAGCTCTGAAAGGTCTCATTATCACCAAGACATTAGAGAATGATCCCAACCAGAATAACGACAATAGCAGAAGAGAAAACATGCAAGTATGAAAATCATTTTGAAGAAATATCATTTGATGGGATGTATATAGACTGCAACAAAAGAAAGATTTAAAACAACGTTTAGTTTGGGATTCTGAATAAAACTAAATTTGGTCATTATTGTAAAAGGGAGCTTGGGGTTCCTTGCCAATACACCAGAAAATTTAGAGGATATGGATTCTTGTCATATAAATTCAAAGAGTTAAATTTATAGACCACGAGAAGGTGAGGTTCAGAGAAGCTTTATTAGATTAAGAAGGAATGTATAGGAGGCTCCCATCACGAGGGGAAAATGTCCCTGTGGGAAAAATAACCCAGGTACCCACCACAGCCTCACCTAAGCCTGAAGATTCAGGGGTCTGTGCTGGCCCACCAAGAGGAGAGAAGAGGAAGAGAGCACTTTGTCTTTCCTTCCTGTAAATCCCAGGCGCCTGCCTCAGGTGAGCCACAGGGACAGCTGAATTCCATTTCCAGGATTATATTTGAGTTGTTTTTGGAAAAACAGATTAGGAGAGAGATAAATGGAGACTGCCAGTTGGAGTCCCACTCAACTTGATTTGTTGCAATTACCATAAATAATAAGTTCTGGGAGATAAAACTAACCTAAAAGAAAAACATTCACTTTTTGGTAGTTTATAATGACCAATCTTTGGCAGACACAGTTGAGGTAAGAGCAATATATTTACTAGGTGTATTGGGTGGTTTTCTCTTTACTATGACTAAAGACCAGACAGGAAGAAACTAAAGTAGGGAAAGGTTTGTTCTGGTTTGCACTTCCAAGAAGATGGTGGCCAGCTGGTCACATTGGAGCAAGAATCAAAAACAGAGGTCAGACAGTAAGTGAGGCTTGGCCAACACCTCAAAGACGCACCCCACTAACCCACTTCTTCCAGAAAATTCTTGAGGAAATATAAGTTTCAGAGATTTTCCTCTATGAAATTCCTAGGGAAAAGTCTTTCAATGCCCCTGCATTTTCAGCTCCCCCTCCAGCATTACTCAAACTACTAGTTACTCTGCTTTTCAGAAGAGGGTTAACTCTTCATGTTCCTGATATTTTCTTTGGAAACATGGTCCCTTTCTTGTGCAGATTGTAGTAGAATCCCACTCTGGCTGAAGCTCACTTTCCTACAGTGAGCCCCTTGACTCACCTCCTGAGGCGGGAAGCACCATAAAAGAAGCCATACCTTCCATGAGATCTTAGAACATGGATGGCAGGCTGCAAAAGACCCTTGAAGAGCACAGCACTGTGTTTATTTGCAATCTTCTATTTTTTGGCTTTAAGAAAAAAGAGAAGAAAACGAAATATAGCAACCACTTCCTAAGACTTGAGAGGAAATCATTTCACTTCTTTCATTGTTGTATAGTTGTAGACAAAATGTGAATTATATTAAACAAAATCTGTAATTGGTGATTTTGAAAGCAGTATAGTATTTTTTAAAGGAAACTCTCATATACAAAGTAAAGAGCTGACAAACATGTCCAGAGAGTTAAAGCCATAGGATTTGCTAGAATGGATTTAAAATATACTCATACTGTCTATATCTTTGAATTAATTTCATTTGTAGTCTTCATTACCATCATCATTATATCATTGCAATAAATACAATTTTAACTTAAAATTATTAATATAAATCATATTATATTTTTATATCAGTTTAAACTACATTAAAAATGCCACAATATGAATGGAAATTATTTGTGAATTCAGTTTTTACTATAAAAATATATTATGAACATTTGGATGCATGTACAATCTCTGATGCAATTATTGTCTAAGATTGCTCGTAATCGAATTTGGCACCTGAATTATATTTGAATGAAAACAAGGGCCTTCTTGTGGGGAATCATCCTTGCCCACTGAGCACGTCACCCGAATGCCTCAAATGACAGTCATAAGCCACACATTATTTCCAGAATAAACCAAGGCCACCATGAAGGAAGGAAGAATTCAAAAGTGATTCACTTGCTTGTTACCTTTTGCTTTGTGAACAATAAATTACAGCTTTGCAAGAAAGAAGCTGGGTTATTCATTACACCTTTCTTAAGTTCTATATTTAATTTAATATTATTGAAATTCATATTTAGACTTTGCAAGAGAATGTAATCCTTCAAGAGCTAGGTATGAAAATTTTTAGACCATCATTTGCATTTTTCATAGATAGTTTATGTTATATGACTTTGAAAGACTAATTGTGGTTTTCTCAGAAATAACAGTTACAAATCCAGAATGAAATAACATAAAACTTCAAATAAACTTATAGCCTGCATATATTCATAAACTTGACTTCCCATCCAATTAACTCAATATATATGTATTCTGCTTTTGTATATCCTCATTTTACATTTACAACTATATTTTTACAGATTAATATGGATTAATTACTTCAGAGGTAACAATTGAATTTATAAAAAATTGGAATACATTTTCATTATTGAGCAGTATTCTAAGGAATAGTCACTTAAATGAAAAGAAGGAAGGTATGTTTTATACGAAATCCCACTGAGCTTTCTGTTAGAAAAATTTACCAATATGCACAGTTGGTCTTACTGTTCTGATACATTCCTAGGGGACTGTTGGATCTATTAAGTGCATACATTTTGCATGACTGTGCCTTTTCTATTTTACCTCACAGAAAATGATGAAGCACTTTAAAATATTTGTGGAAGTTTTTCTTGAGACACAAAGAATAAAACATAGCCTATCTGCCCTTCTACTCTTCTGAAAACTTCACCAAGTTTCAAAATTTTACAAAATATAAACCCCATTCTCATATATTCATCATTATTTCTCAGACACATGCAAGCTGAGGGTGCTTTGCTATACTAAGCTGCTAATAAGTTACAGTGTATCCTCTGGACTTAATGTTTTAGTATGGTATGATATGGAGCAAAATGTAACTTCTTAAAGAAAATTTATACTGTATGGGGTATTACAGCAAATCAAATGTTCAAGTCTATTGACAGAGTGGAGTGATGGACTCAGATCTATTGTAGAAACCATGAGGCTAGAGGGCTATTAGTGCTGTTGGGAGCCAGCGGACAATATTGGAGGATAATATTGAGCTGGGAGGAATTAGTGTGACTGGGCCAAATTTATCTTAATGTCATGCTCCTACTTAAAGGGATGGGGAACTAGAACTAGGCATGCCATCTTTTGTGAAGATTATATTCCGAAGGGTTGGCTCTCAGATACTTGTGAATGCATTTCTGGGTGGTATAAATCCATAGTTGGTGGATCAAGGGAGAAGGTAAGTCTTTCTGGTCCTCATCATCCTTCTCAGAGATCTCCAGTAACCCTTGAACACCGCTTGCACAGGGATCCACTGGTGCTAGTTAATACAGACTGGTTTTCTTGGTAAAAATAGAATGCAGATGTAAGAAAACACATTGATGCTTAAATGACAGCTATACTCCAATTCGTGTGACAATAATATAAGAAAGCAAGGGTTATATTCAATATTTAATTTCATCAGAATATTAAAACACAAACTTCATTACTTGAGAGTTGTACCTGCTTGAGTTAAACAGGAAACTGAGTTAATATACATGAAAGAGGAAGAAAGTTATTTTTTCAGAGAAAGAAAACCATAGTATCATTATAACAAAAATTAGAACAAATTAATGTGTCTCTATCAAGAGAAGCAAATCTTTACTAACCCTGTTTACTTGTAACAAATCTTTTCAGAATATTTTGAGAAATCACACTGTTTATATTCACTTATATTCTAAATGATTTGGAGAGTAGGTAAAGTTTTAAGAGAATAAGGAGTTGGTAAACTCATGCTTTGAGATTGAGATGAACATTGCTTTCATGGACATAAAAAACCTCTCTGAAGGCAGAATCCTCTATGGTCCTGTGCCACAACAAAAAAAAAATTGGATAATAATCAAAAACATGAAGTCCCTTCCTGAGAATATAGGTCTAGACTAGTGCCATATGAATGTGTGGGCTAAAGCTGCAATTCAAGGTAGGAGAATTAGGGCCTGTGCTCACAGCTTCCCTGGAAAGATAGGAAGGCGATGAGTGGAACTGGAACCGTACAAGGTCCTCACAGATCTTCCATGCTGCTTCATGCTGAAAGGATCACAAAGCATTCTGCTCATTTCAAATTAGTGCAGAGCAAACCTTTATGCACCAAACATGTGTCACTATGTGCAAGTTTTGCAGGCAACATTGTGGTGTAACCTGGCTCTGACTCATGTTCTTCCTCTCTCAGCTCCAGCTATCCACTTCTGCTCAACATTACACATAAAATGTGTGTTCTGCCTCAGTTCTTGCTGCTTTCCAAGCAGAGCTTACACTTTCCTTCTGTCAATGTGAACTGTTTTAAGGGTTCAAGGTAACTTCTATTTCCTTTAAGAAGACTCATGCTGAGGGGAAAAAAAACACAAAAACTAGCTGCTAACTCTACGGACAGATCCAGTATGTATACCAAGGATGGACCCCAGTGGGTAGGGGACAGAGAGGAGGGAAATGGGGACACCTTCACAAGAATTGCTCATACAATGTATATACTTACTCCTAATAAAAATATTAATTAAAAAAGAAGAGTCACCGTGCCAATTTAAGCCATTTTCTTTCATGTATAATCTACCTTTGAGTTTAGTGGTCTTACTTATCACATATTTCTTATGACCTTGTACTTTGTGCTATTTCTGCTCATTTTCCTTTTATTCTAATTGATTTAAGATCTGTGTCTAAAATAAACATATCAAATTTGCTTTTGTCCTTTATAAGAATTAGTATAAATTCTTAATTTTCACCTTTCCCAACAAGTAAATATGTTGAGAATTCAGTACATTAACATATAATGTACACAGAAAGAATATGTAAGCAAGAAGCCACATTTTACATCCCATGACATGCAAGGAAAGATGGTGTTGATGCTGACAGTTACAAGATGCTCATGTCTGAATATTGTGTTTGAGAAGTCATAGCCCATGACAAACTGTCACATCTGAAATGCATGTGGTCACTAGCCAGTACTTGGATTGGAAGAGCATGCTATGTAGATCTCATTCATTTAACATTATACCAATGATATGTCCTTGGGGCAAGAAATTTAAGTTGTCCTGTTCTTACTGTAAAAGAGAGAACTCTGTCCTATAATTGCCTCATGAGGTTTGTTGCTCATGACCAGTGTAAGCACAGCGAATGTGGTGCCGCCACACATCAGCATGAAAATCTGGGTGAATCATGGTGAAAACAGAGCAGCATGCCTGATAACTGAAGAAAGTTGCCAATCAAGCCATCAAAAAGAGCAGATGGCCACTTCATTATCACCATTGCTATATTACCAAAGAATTAATTACTCTTTTTACTTTGTTAGTATTTCATATTTCTCTGATATTAGCACAAATGTAATAGACTATACCAAATACTTTGCTGGAGATGAGTGAGTGATGACATGGAAAGCCTGGGTGTTAACACATCAGTGCTTTAAATCACAGGTGCTGGGGTCTTGTCTCAATGTTCTAAAAAAGACTGTCGATCAGATTACAGGGTGTTCACCAAGAAATCCTTTTACAATATCTTAAGCTACTTTAGCAAGCAAGAATGAGAGCATAATGAAATGAATAGTTTCAATATTAATGCCTAGTATTTGCTCTTCAAGGTCAACATGTGATTCTTTCATTCTAAGGACCTTAATTTTTAGTTATTCTGATTCTTTTCTTATTAGTCACTTCGGCTATTTACTATGAAGCAAATTTATAAATTTATAAATTATAATTTTTATGATCACATTTAAGTAAATTTTTACTAAAATGTCCTATTCCTTAAAACAAATATTTAAAAAAAAACCCTTTGGAGACCTGCTTAAGGGGCTGGGGAGATGTGTCAAAGCATGGGAACCTGAGTTCAGATCCCAAAGCTGGTGTAAGAATGCCAGGTCTAGTGGTGTAATACCACTAATAATAATACCTGTAATACCAATGTTGGGAGGTGGAGACTAGTGGATTCCTGGGGCTGAAGTGCTGAGCTATGGGTTCAGTGAGAGACCCTGTCTCCCTCCACAAATTGAGGCCAAGATTGACTCAGTAGGACACCAGACATGGACCTTTGGCCTCCACATATGCATAAATACAAACATGCCCAAGCAGCAGTATACACATGTGCAGTCTCATACATATGAACATGCATACATACAACAAAACCTGCTTGGTAACTTATGGTATGCCACTTTCTATATGATTATACATTTTATGAAATATTTATCTCAGTAAGACTATATATTATGATTCATTCTCTCATTTTATAATATTGGAAATCTGATTCAGTGCATCACTGCTACATATTATTAGGGAGAAGGCGGGACTTTTGCAATTAACAGTAGTTCCTTAGGTGCACACACACTGCATGGAACGTCCCATGTTGGCCCCATGCCAGTCCATACTTATTTAGATTATATCTTCCAGATTAAGAGGTAATTGGCAGAATCATTATAATAGTGACTTCAATTTTTATATCAGGAGAATAAAACAGAAATGCTTCAATGATCTTTTCTATTATTCAGTGAGTTCTATGTAATAACTCCATTATATAGAGATGTAAACCACAACATCGTGGGAAAAGCATCTTCCCATGCACTCATTTGCGAGTTTGCATTTTTCTCTTTGATTTCTAGGAGCAGAATTACCACACTGAAGACCTTGCTTGGTTTATAATGTTGTGCATTCTTTCTCTTAATACTTTTCAAACTTTGTTTCCAGCTTAAATTCCATTCAACTCTCTGTGACTTTCAAAATACTCTTAACTGCACAGGTTATCATTTTTCTTCATGAAAAAATATGGTGTGAGACCACTTCACTGTGTTTTCCTGAGGACAAACATATATTGTCATCATCTCATGGATCTGGTCCCTTATGAGTCATGGAAGAGTCAAGAAAGCAGCCCAAGATGATGAGCCATGACCTCAGGGTCAAGGCAGACCACTGGAAGCCAGGAAAACATTTGTCAATTCAGGGTCCATTACTTTGATCCAGGTTTCTGTGAAGAAGAACTTTCTAAAAAGTTAAAGCAAAATAAATGAAAAAGACAATAAGAAAATATTCTAAGCAAAAATTGAAAATAAAGTACTTGACATTCCAAATTTATAGAATCAAAATTCTTTTGTTTTTCTTTTTAAGTGATAAGAACAGAAGTCTTGTGGCATGAGCAATGAAAAGTAAATAATTTTCTCAAAACTAGACTGAGTGCTTCTCTATTAAAATTAAAGTAGTCCTGAGTGCTAGAGGGTTGAATATACGTCATTGTAACTCAGTACATCATTGATGGGTTGTTAGGAAGAAGGCCGGCAGAAGTAGCACAAAACCAATATTAACTTGTTTACATTCCACAGAGTGGAAATAACTGTATACATGTATCAGAAGTGTACTGATAATTCAAAGACAAAGGAGTTCAGCTGGACTCTGCCAGACAGAACAAATGCAGAAACTAGACTCTCATTTCATCAACTTCAATCCTTGTTTGGCAACAGACCAGATATTTATTTTGTTTTTACTTTCTGTTAAATAGTCACTATCTGCTAGAGGTACAATGAAATCTCAATGCAAATTATATGAAACTGTATCCTATTATATGCTTTTCTATGTTTTTCAAACATATTTATTTATTTATTTGCAAGCAGAGACAGAGAGAAAGTATGTGTGTCAAAGAGAGAATGGGCGTGTTATGGCCCCCAGCCCACTTCAAAGGAAATCCAGATGCCTGTGCACCTTTGTGCATCTTGGTTTATATGGGAACTGGAGAATCAAACTCGTGTCAGAGTCTTAACCACTGAGCCATCTCTCCAGCCCTGCCTTTCTATATTTTATAATTCAAAAACTACCTCCTGAGGCTTTGGAGATGGCTCAGTAGGATCACTCTATGTGTAACCATAGGGGCCTGAGTTTGGTTCCCAAGTGCCTACCTAATGGGGACATTTCTTCAACCCCGGGGCTGAGGTGGCAGAGAAGGTGAATGGATGAGGCTTGCTTGTTAGTGATTCTGACCAAAAAGTGGCAAGTCCACATTTAATGAGAAGCTGTCTTAGGGAAATGAGTTGGATATGTGACTTCCTCCTCTGGTCTTATTCATATATGTATTGGGGTATACATCTCCATACACAGACATATGCCACATACCACACTCACCACACACTGCACCATCCACTCTACAGCCTCAAACTCATTTTAAAATATCTTTATACCTTACTATAATTCTTAAACTATTACAATCACTTACTTAACCTATTTTGTTGAAAACTATGTTAATTCTTATGATACTTTTATTGGGAGCTATTCACTTTTTGATGTACCTTACCTGTTTTAAAAATATCTCATCTTTGCATTTTCAGATTCCAAGAAAATGAAAAAAATAGAAGGTATAAAATATATTTTTGTTTTTTTTTTTTACTGGATAAGTACTTAAATAGTATTTATTTCTAAAAGATTATCCTAGTATAAAAAACCCTGTGTATGGGTTAGGGACAAGAAAGGGAAGCTGGGAGGAATGGGAGAGAGAATGATATTTATATATAGAAAGGGTTTTTTTTTTAAAAGATGCTTTGAGAAATAATTGGAAGTAAGGAAGGATAAAAAATGAAGTCTGTAACTCACCTTTGCCTATCATGTGAGAACCTCTGAATTCAATCCCTACAATAATAATAATAATTAATAATAATAATAAAACAGTATAGAGAAGAAATACTATATATATGTTTTAAGGTAGTGTTTACTGTATAAGGAAAGGATGAATGTTACATAAACAATTATTTAATTCAATTAATTTTGAACACATGAGTATCAGTTAGGAAACGACATGTTCCTTCAATGTCCTGCCTTGGATCAAAAGCCATTTGACCAGTTACCCTTTGAGTTCTGGACTTACGTACAATGTATATATTCACATTTGTTTATTTCAGATAACGATGAAAGTAACTTAAAATTGTTGCATTGTGTAATATTAAATCTAATCATTGTATTATGCTTTCCAATCAAATTACAGTTCAGGTCTGTAATCACTGTTGATACCTCCGACCTAGACTCACTGTGAAATTCACAGGGAGATAATGGGGAGGTGGAGTGAAGATGGGGTGGTCTAATAGGTATGTTTGTAGCACTTCACCTTTAAAGCATTTATGAGCAATTCTTCTTTTTACAGACCAGCCCAAAGGAAAAAGTAAGGAATGGCATGAAAGCCTCTGTGTAGACACTTAGCCTGCTGCTAGCACTGACCTTCCAATTTTGCATTTCCACAGTCTATTGTTTCTTGCTTGTGGACTCTTTCTGTATTGTTTGGTTGGTTTTCGTTCAACTCTACAATACATAAAGTGGAGGTCAGAGTAATCTGGAAAGCATAGCAAGCATTATTAGATCTCCTTATCTGACTCATACAAATATCTAATAAAAGAATATATAGTCTTGTGTGATCTGTCCATTCTTAGCCCTTAGACTTACTAGGATTCTTCCAGGTTACTTTCACATCATCTCCCTTCTTATTTTTCTTCTTGTAATTCACAAATATTTTTATATATTCACTTCATGTGTGACATTTCATCCATACCATGAATTTCTCCCTATAGACACTCAAAGTTCTGTGTAGTAACATTGCTGGAGACTGATTTCTCATGATTATCCACTGCTCATTGTTTGATGCATGAATAAAACTATTTGCTTTTTCATTAAAACTCTATGCCTCAAAGTTGTGTAATTTGTAAATATATACATTCTCCAGAAGAGAGTAAAATATACTTACTTAATAAAAATCAAAAGATAAGTTAGCACTACCTAATTAGACATCAAAACTTACCACATTCCTAGGAATGTAAAGATGGGACTATCCAAGTGATCCTAAAAAAAAAAAATAAAAAAAAACTTCTACTTTAAAATATACATCAATTTAAAGCATGTTTATGCATGTTTGGGCACTACTAAAATTAAGATATTGAAATATTCTGTCATAAAAAATGTTCCAAAATGTCCTGTAGAAATAATTGTGGAATTAGGCTTCAACTCAGCCAGAGGCAGCAATTTCTCTATAGAGAAGTGTTTGTGTGTTCACCCCCAGATTGATGGGCTTGCAGAGGTGCTGATGACATCTGGCGGGGGGGGGGCACAACCCACTCCATGAAGCATTAAGCCAGCAGGGAAATGGAGGAAACTGGACATCTGAAAAATGCTATTAAATAATGAATATATAACCTTAAGGCCCTTGGCTTATTGCAGTTTAAATGATTTAAAAGTTCTTGCAGACATGGTACATCTTAAAAATCCTCAGGGCATTGATATATTTAATAAATAAACATGCCTTCTCAGGTGTTCATTTACCACCCATATGATTCTCCCTTGAGAGCATCTTGGATTGTGACTTGGGAAGAAATTAGAACAAATAATTTTCTTCAAGATAGTTATTAATTCTTTTCAAATTGGCTTTCTTGCCCTGTCATTGTCAACTAAATGTATTGTTCATTACTGTTGTGTCTTTGAATTTACTTGATTTGAAATTTCCATCCTTAAGCTTGCTTCACTCAATTGTACACTATACTTATATTTTGCTTCTAATTATCTGATTTTTTATATAAAATCTCATAATCTTAATATTTTTCATTTTAAAAGTAAAATAAAAACAATTCAAGCAATCAACCATGAGTATGATTCTGCATTCATTTAGAATATAGTGGTGGTATACATATTTAGTAGTAAAGTAATTTCATAGTTATAACCTGCATTATTGCACATAATATAAACTTCCAAATGCCTTTTCTTACATACTTCAAACAATAACTCTCTCATTTTAACCTCAGTTATCTTAGTTAGCATTCAATTTTGATGCTGAAATTTGCTCATGGTAATATTTTGTTTTTATCACTACATTTGCCCTAAAATGTTTCAGAATTGATGATTCATTCAGCAGTTAATTAAATAATATGTGTAATTAATTTTAATTTGTCAGACAACATATAGTAATGATTATATTATGCTGAATTTTAGCTAAACTAATAAATTTATTTTGTCAGTCTTCACTTGGGCAAACCATTTTTTAAATCTTATTTATCACTTTTCTGTCTACACACTATCGTAGAGTGAAATAAGCTGCAGAAGATACCTGAGTGGATAAGCCTGGTAAGGAAACTAGAGAGAGAGAGACAGAGTCAGGAACAAGGGGATTCTATGACGCTCTTTGTATCTTAAAGTTGTTTCATAGAATTCTTTTAGCATGAACCATTTCTATGCTTCAAAACATAGACAATGCAACCCTAAGAAATTGCTGCAGTATTTTTCTTCAATGTATACATTGAAAAACATTTCTTGAAAATTTTCTTTCAGATTATCAATTCAAAGTAAAATAAGAAAAGGAATGTAGGCCATAGCAATTCATAAAAATAGTGTTTGCACTTTGTATGAAGGCAGTACTCAAAATCCAGGCATGGTAACTTGCACTTGTCATCCCAACACTTGGTAGATTGAGGTAGGAGGACAACTGTGAGTTCAAGTCCAGCCGGAATTACATAGGGAATTATAGGTCAGTCTGGGCTACAGTGAGACTTTGCCTCAAACAAAAGAAAAATAAATGTACTCTTTATAATTTCAATGTCAGCTTGACCACAGGGCCAGAACCCTACTTTAAAACTTCATGATGCTGACAAGGGTCTTCTAAAGAGGAAACTTCAACTCACAGTTATTCTTTAAAGCAGCAATTCCCATACAGACAAGGCAAGTGCATCGGCTTTTCTCTATCTGGTACTTACACTGGCCTCAGTGAAGCCTGTGTTGTGGGTAAGGAAACCTCTGGCCTTAGCAGACTAAGCCCGAATGATACGTGCCCATCTTCATCTTCCCAACACTCGTTTAAACAGCGGTAATAATCTTCTTTCACACTTTGATTCCCAATTGAGTTCATGATGTTATTCAAGGAGCAACTTTAGAAGCTTTGCAATCCTGTGCAGTTTTATCCTGGTTTAAAACCATGAAAATAATTGAAAGCCTTTTATATCCATAATATTTCAAGGTTCTTCTATGAGTACACTCCCAAGGGACAGGGTTATCTTGAGTGTGAGATCATCATGTATTGGTGGCAGGCATCAGTTGGTACAATGCAGTTTTTTTTTACAACAAAGCGACTCTGAGATCATACCTAAAGATGTCATAATAAAAATAATCATATTTTTAGAGCAGGAAAAGAAAGAAAAACCTACAAAATCAGGTAATAATTATTAAATTACCATATTATTTTTATTAAGTTTGCAATAATAGTTTGAATTGAATGTCACAAACAGTGATTTCCTTTTTCTCTTCTTGTTTCACACAGCACAGTCACCAAAGAAAGCACATCCAGGTGAGTGAGAGTCATAGAACTGTATGCTTCCCGTGGCTTTTCTCATGGACAGTGAGAAGCTGCTTTGTTTCAAGTTGTTGACATAGACTTTGCATCAATGCAATTTTAGAGAGTGAAAAACCTGAGTATGTATGTTGCTGCTTTGCTACTGTGTGTGTGTGTGTGTGTGTGTGTGTGTGTGTGTGTGTGTGCAGAAGCATCTGAACTGAGAAAAATAGATGTGCATATCCTGTGGATGTGTGTGTGTGTATGTGTGTGTATGTGTGTGTGTGAACAGATCTTCTGGCTCCACCAGGCCTATCAAATCAGAACCTGAAACCTTGTAATATCAGGGGATTCATTTCCAGTATGTTTGAGAAGGAACTTCACGTAGTTCAGTTTTAAAACCAAGCAAAAAAAAAAAAAACAAGAACAAATCATTTTTATAACTACATCTCATGAAGTTTTACTTTTGAAATATGAAATATTTAATTTAAGAAAAATTCTGTCTCTGATCATAACATTATTGAACATTTCTTAGGTGCTTTGAGGGGTTGGGGTGAAAGTACAGTTACATTTGTTCAGGGGAAAATTGACATTAGAAGCAAATGACCAGAAATATAAAACAGCCCACAAGAACTAAGAATGCAGTTAATTTGAATGCAAGATAAGTCATTTAAGGTAAGATAAAATAAGATTTTCTGAAATTTTTCAGTGACCTGTTTTAACTGCTTATTGATTTTGCCTAGCTAAATACTACTGAAGATAATCAACTGGGTTTATTTGTATATGATATTCAAGTCTTATGGAGGATGCTTATGTTGTGTGGAGAGTGTGTGGATATGTGTGCAGGCTGTGTGTGTGACTGGTATGTGTGTAGGAAGTATCTATGTTTGTATGTAGAATGTGAGTATGTATGTCTGCAGGATGTGTGTGTGTCTGTGTCTGTGTGTGTGTGTGTGAGAGAGAGAGAGAGAGAAAGAGAGAAAGAGAAAGAGAGAGAGAATACAAGGTGCATGCAGCCAGACATAACCTTAGTCAGACACTCCTCTGCCATTTCATTATGCTCAAATAGAAACAGTATTTGGTATACCTCATGTAAATGGCCAAATAGATAGAGCTAAACTCTGGTACTTCCCCTTCTAGAATCACTGCAAACATAGGTTGGCATATGTATTTGTCATTCT
Organism: Zapus hudsonius; assembly: GCA_004024765.1. Lineage (NCBI taxonomy): Eukaryota > Metazoa > Chordata > Mammalia > Rodentia > Dipodidae > Zapus > Zapus hudsonius. The sequence continues at coordinate 38,856 of PVHP010007386.1, read as the reverse complement.
TGTTCCAACTTTTAAAACCTCCTGAGATAACCCTAATCTGTCAAAATGCCCTTCCAACTAGTCCTATGACATCATTTCCTTAACTTTATAATGGCAGTTATGATATTATATTATTAGTATTATGAAAATACAACATATATAATGAATATTCTAATTTTAATCATCCAAAAATAGAGGATTAAAAGCTGTATTTAGCCCATTATTGTAAAAATGCCTTTTACAATTTTTGGTATACAACAGGTGCTTGATAATTAATGGCTTATTCGTTGAAAAGAAGAACAACTAATAGTACAAACACAGGTTTTAAACTTTAAAGAACAAAGGAGTTTTGAATACCTAATTTAGAAAATGAAGTAATTGCACAGTTCACTACAACATATTAGCTGTTAAGCTACTTAACCTTTAGGAAGGGCCTCTGCCTACTTTACTGAGAAGGGTGCCCAGGTTGTCCTGCCACAGTGACCATCACGCAGTCCTGTGTACACACACACACATAAGCTGACATAGAGCTCACATCATAGAAGCATGGGGAAGCAAACAAAGTGAATGTCGGGATAAGACACTGTAAACATTTGGATAGATAAGCATTACTATCTAATATTGAGGATCACAAAATCCAACAGTCTTGATTGCTTCTTATTATGTATGATCATCTGTGTGTAAGTACTTAATAGCAACTTAGCAACACTGTGATGTATTTTTAAAAATTACACTGTTAGGGCTGGAGAGATGGCTCAGCGGTTAAGGCACTTGCCTCCAGTGCTTAAGGCCCCGGGTTCAATTCCCCAGGTCCCACATAAGCCAGACCCACAAGGTGGTGGCCCTGGTGCGCGCTCTCTCTCTCTCTCTCTCTCTCTCTCTCTCTCTCTCTCCTTGAAAATGAATAAATAAAATATTAAAAAAAAGGACACACACAAAAAAAAATTACACTGTTAGATAATTATGAAGTAAATTCACTGTTTCCATACTATTTTATAAACTTTGCAGCAACATAGAATCAACCTGAACTCTGGAAACCTTAAATTAGGTTTGAATGAGGATTCTTTCTCCGTAAGCACATGCAACCCTATCTCCACAATTCTCTACTTCATGGATCACATTAACTGCACATCAAAAAGTACTGTGCAGTGTTTCCTCATTCTCAGATCCATTGTTCTTCAGTTTCCAACATTATGTGCAGCCTTCCAAAGACTGAAAGAAATCTTACAAAAAGATAGGTAGGCTGATAATGAAATCTTATTCTTCCTTGTCATTACAGCTCCAAGTGAAAAACAAGAAGAACCAAGTATGTTGAATAAAACCTTTAAAATAGCATATTTTAACTGCTTACTCCTATGGCATCTTTGACTATGGAAATTGTTCATGCTAATTTCTGAGGTTGGCTCACCAATGTTTCTTGCATGCTGATTTGTTGTGTTGAATTAATATGCAAAATTACTCATCTATCTTTTTGGAGTTTTCATTTTAATGAAAATTTGCCTATAGGGCTTTTATTTGTAAACAGTAATTTATCCAGTACATAACTTCTTATTGGATTATTTGTATTGTTATCTCCACAAAATCAATAATTTCTTCAGTTTCTTAAGCACACTTTAATTAATGATTTAACCCAACTATAACTGACTTGGGCAAACCACTAAGAAAGAAAATATGTCAACCAATTTGTGTCCATAAATAAGTATAACTTTGATAATATTCTGCTAGTTTTGCTTTTTTTAATTTGTTGTAATCTTTCTATCCTCAAATTATAAAATTATTACCTGATAATTATACATACCATGGAATTCACCTCTATAATAACTTTGATATTAAGCTTAGTAAGAAATAATTTCCTTGTTTATTCATTAAGTTAATGAAATAACTGACAGTATAATCAGGGAAACTATTATAAAAGCTACGGCAAACATTTTATTTTAATAAAACAATATTGTTAGATTTTTCTGTTTTCTTTATATATAGTTAGTTTATGGCCAAATGTAAGTTGTGTTCATAATAAATATGTTAATATTCATTTTGAGTTAATAACACATGAACACTAATCCTAGCATTAATACATAAAACACATCTGTATGTTACTTAGTTTTTTGAAACAGATTATAGCATTAGTAGATATATAAGAAAGTTATTAGAAAAACATTAGATTTCTTATTTGAAAATTTTTAAAAGAATGTGACAGTTGTATTTACTCACTTAGACTTTGGGAACTTTAAATGAGTGATTTTGCATGGATCTGAACTTCCATTTATATTTCTATACAAAATTTTGAGTTTACAATACAAAGTAAAACTCCATAGTATAGATTCTTCAGTATTTAGCTAATACTTAGTTTATGGAAATACATAATCAAGAATTGCATAAAAAACTGATAATTTTGTGTCATTGCTAGGGAACATTAGATTGACGATAATTCTGAAAACTAACATTTCTTACAGGGAAAATGTAACATATAGATAAAAATAGTCATCTTCTAGAAAAAAAATCCATCTATGAAACACTTTCCAATCACATTTTGAAGAGATAAGCATCTTTTGCAGGAAACTAGCAAATTAGGTTGTCAAATGGCTACTTCTAAAGCCAAAGGTGATAATTATGTTGGATTTCTAATACTGTGGAAAAGCCTTTAACTTCTCTCTTCTATGTTGTATCTGGTGTTGTGTGTACAACCTGCACAATTACAGTATGAATTATCATTCTTATGAATTGTGAGACTCAGAAGGGATTGATAAACAGAGATGAAATAACATAAATCCAATATTTATGTGATGCAGTTCCATGGCATTCAATCTGAAAAGCAGGGTAAGATTGTGAATTAGAGTAGGTTCATGCAGAATGACTTTCCACTAATGCTGGATTAAGGAAAATGGAGCCATGGGGTGGAACCATTTGCTCTAGCTCCTGGGGAATAACCAAAGTCCTTTTAGGCCAAATACTGGAGGATTTGGTTATGATTCAGCGGTATTCAACCCAGGACACTGATTCTGAAAAGCACAATGAATCAAAAGAAAAAATAATTGACCTGCCAAGGACTAATGATGCAGAGCTGAAGAAGGAGTTTTGATTCCTCTATAACTAAAGATACATCAGGAGGTACTGCTGATGGAGTAAGAATGCCTTAGACCAGTCTGAAGTGCCAAACCTTGATTTTGAAATTCTGCAAGTGAACACAAGACAAAAGCTCAATGATGTTTCCAAGCATGCAGATCCCCTCATGCAGGTCCCTCGCATGTTCCTCTTTGAGCACTGAATAGCACAGATGCTGGCAGTATGATTGGTCATCTTCAAACAGGGACATTTAGAACCAAAATATGCAGACATTTAGAAGAGAAAGGATTTCAGATATATCATAGCATCCATGATGTATCTTCAAAGAGAACTGTAGCTACATTACTTACTAAATACATTTTCTGTATCATTACCCCGTTTATTGTCGATGCTCACTTCAAGGATTTGTGTTTTGAAGGCAGTTATATGTGAATCAACTATACAGTTCATCTACTAAATCATGTCAGAATCTCTCATTAGAAACCAGTATGCAGAACCAAAAATTAACATCCTCTGGAATTTGGAATTCATCATGAATAGCATTGGACTAAGTTTTTTTTGCAAGCAAAAGACGCAGTTTGTTGAATACCACTGGTCTATTTCTGAGGAAAGAAATATGGACCTGAACCAGTATGCCTCATGTCAAATGGTGTGTGTGTGTAGGGGACCAAATATGATTGTGGATGTCATTCATGTCATCTTGCTTTACTATCCCATGAGAAATTTTTCCCAGACCTCCAATCACCTGCATTCTAGATCAACATTTACATGATTACTACCACAGACTCTGCTGTCAGAGTATACTAAACACTTGATTGAAACAGCACTGGGGTGATGGTTCTTGCAGGCTTATAGTAGGAAAGGTGAGTTGCAAGAGACTGTCATGGGGGTAGAGCAAGATATGCTAGTTGGTAGCATTTATGCATGTAGACAAAGTTGGAATCCTAGGTGCAAATCCCAAGCCGAAGTGTCATGGTCTCTCAAGGCAGCTCTGAGCAGTAGCAAAAGCAGACTCAGGTAAATTTAGACAGCTAGCATTATAATAAAAATCTTTGTCAATAAAGAGTGATAATCATATATGAATTCCAATAAGCAAACATGTATGTCTATAATGTATATGCACTAACATGTGTGTGCACACACAGATATATGCATATATGTATGTATATACATGCATGCATTATACATTATATATAACATATATATATATATATATAGCATATGCAATGTATATTTATATAGCATATAATGTGTATATATATGTGTGTGTGTATAACATTATATATGCTATATATATATATTTTGATTATGATCATTGTGGCTCCTATTTTCCAGTGGACTATGGAAATAAAACTTTTTAACTACTTTTGACTTGGAATTAAACATTCTGTCTGAGGACCTACATTTCAGACTATCTTTATGGCAGCTTTCTTAATCTTCCACACCAGATATTCAAAGAAACCCTACAGAAGTCATTTGAAACCTTTTTGAAATTCTCTTTCTTGAAGCAACATTCTAGATAATTTTTATGACATTATGGTCCCATGTAAAAATGATGATCACGCTGAGTGGGTCAAATAATATTTACCTTCTCCATAACTGAAGGCTGAACAAAGATGACCTTCTTCCCTGAAATCCAGAACTCACCTAAAATTTGAGTGTAGACTAGTTTATTAGTTTCCTATTTCGTAGAAAAGCCCTATTTATGGCTGCTATTTCTCTAGGACCACACGATCAGAGAGTTCTTTGAAAGGCAGTTTCTGCATCATTCCATAAGAAGGTTACTCTGTTGAGAAATACAACCATGCAAGAAGGTTTTCCTTTGGTTTTCTCTGCAGCATGCTTTCCTTGCACGCTCCGCATGCATGCTATCTTTCCAATAGCTGTGCTCCTCTCTGATGTGCAGAATGGTATGATGTTGATCTGGGGCCTGAAATATCCAGTTCTCATTCCTTTACTATCTGAATTTGCAGAAGCTGAACGAGCCAAAGAGATTGCTGCTACCTCAACCAAAAAAGGTAACTGCAGATTAAAGGAAAAGGCAGCATGACTCTTAACTGCCCAAGTTTCTACCTTCCTGTAGAATTTTTGGAGAGGAGAGGAGCTATTGCACTATTGTACTGATATACCAACACAACTATTTTTGACCACATATGCAGCATCTATGTCAATGAAGTTTCTTCTTTAACACATATTAAAATATTTTTATTTATTTGCAGAGAGGAGGAGGAGGAGGAGGAGGAGGAGGAGGAGGAGAGAGAGAGAGAGAGAGAGAGAGAGAGAGAGAGAGAGAGAATATGGTCACACCAGGGTCTCTTACAAATGAACTCCAAATGCATGCCTGGGCCTCTTATGTACCTGGCTGTATGTGGGGGCTGAGGGATTGAACCCAGGCAAATAAGCACCTTTAGAGATTGAGCCATCTCTCTAGCCCCTTCTTTAAGTTTTACTACTACTTAGTTTTAGTCCTTTAGGGTCATGTATTAATGCTAATAATTATAATCAAACTATAATATCATTGTTTGAAAAATTATAGAAATATAATTTCTTAATTCTATGGAAGTAACTTTAGACTATCTTTAACATACACTCATGCTGACAAAACCCATGCACACAGCCTTGTACACATATTCCAAATGATATAACATGTCATTCTAAAATAATATATCATTACATATGCTACACAATAAAGCATTCATCAGAATTATAGAAAATATAAAACAGACGACATTTACATCTATGCTCTTTCACAAATTAACCAGATGAATATAAGTTTACTTATTTTTATAAACTAAACATAACTTCATATACATAATTACTTTTATAGACATTAGATACATTATTGATTTAATTGAAAACTTCCCAATAGATTTCTTAAAGAAAAACATCCCAATCAACATCTCACATAATGCATTTTTAGTTTTATATTATTCTTACTCAAAGTGAACATTTTATATGGTTTTGATGGTTTGTTTAATTTATCCAATATCTAATCTCCTAACATTATATAATGAATGTGAATGTCAAATACATAACTGGAATCCTATTGTGTTTAAGAAATCAGGAAATGCATGAGAGATAATATTGTTTGAGAACAATGAAAATACTAGAAGTTGTCCTCTCTCTACTTTTTCTGTCAATAGGTTCATTACATAACTATAGTGCAATCCGTAGAAAACCAACAGAGATAAATTAGAAAAAGTAACATAGTGGCTTAAAATTTACTCTTAAAGAAAGTCTTTAGAATTATGCCTTTACTGTGACACTGGCTTTGCTATGAGCCACACTGAGAAGCAGTGAGAACACCTTGGGCCTTGGTAACAGAGCAAAGCAAGCTGTCTCAGGAAGAATCCCATTCTCTCCCATCATGCTGCTGTACTTCTGGCTAACTTCCATGCTGTTGTTCTTGCTAAACAACGGAACCCTTCTGTCCCTGCACAATGAATTTCACAATAGTGTTTACCACTTTTCCTCTAAAAGTCTCTATACAGCAAAGTCTTCTGGTTCCCATCACAAACTCTTCTGACCTTTATTTCTGACTTCTTTTAAATTTTTAATTTGCAGACTTTAGTTGGTCATTGAGTACCTCAGATTCTTTGCTTAACTTTGAAATTCTCATTTTAAATCTTCATCTCATGATATATGCACATATGCATATATTCTCTAAATATGCCAAGCACATGCATTTTTGTATTCATAACTCTGACTTTCATCCTAATTCACAGTATCATTGACTTCTGACTGAACCACTATATTGATTCCAAAATGGCCCACTAGTTTTGGGTATTTATGAGGGTTAAGTTTTGTTGTCAACTTGGTCTTTTTAATTATCTTGGGTGGGTCTCTGAGGATGTTCACAGGAAGGCAGTCTCTCAATAGGGGGCAGGATGAAAGGAGGCTCAGGGAGCTAGAAATTAACATTCATTCCTGAGAGGGCAGTGCAGGAAGGAAATTCCAGAGACTCAGTAAACTGGGATAGGGTTGCAAGAACCCACCCTTAGGCTATATAAAGGGGAAAGAATTCTCTCCTTGGCCCTCCTTCCTGTTTGCTATTGTGTGTGTGGTGTTGATGATGGGTTTCTCTCTCTGCTTGGACCTGTGAAAGGGGCTAGCCTCTTTCACTGTTATGGAACTTCCCCTGGATCTGTAGCTTCAATTAATATTTTCCTCCCATAAACTGTCCCTAGTTTGGGGATTCATCTCAGCAGCATGTGGTTGACTATGACAATATTTATATTGGAACCCAAACATAGTAAATTATTTAAGCCACAATACTTAATAAGCCACTTTATTTAAAATGATCTATTTTCTCCATTGCCTATTAAAATGCAACTTTATTAAAATTACAAGCAGAATTCCCAGTGATCAGGCTTCTACATCCACTAAATTCATCATCACATATGCCTGCCTTCTGCATTATACCATTTTACTCATCATTCAAATTACACCAATGGGAAAATTCAGGAAAGTTAGTAGTACAAGTATGACCTTATGATCTTATGAAGTACTTCAATTGATCTGAGAATTGATGGAAAATTTCCTTCATATCTTTCTACAATGGGAGTCTGACCCACATATGTCAATGCACCAATAAAGTAACTATTAGATCAAGAGAAGGAAAGAGAAGCAATTTCAGAAAGCTCCTGCTGTGTGGAGGGCAGGAAGGGGTAGAGATCCCCTGTGGGAGTAGGAGTCCCCCTCCCCATCTTCCCAGGCTGTGACTATGGGGGCTTACCAGGAAAGGGACCAGGGTGTTCAGGAGAGGTAAAAACAGACAAAAAGAGGCTTATGCCCACCTGGAAAGCATTGTCCTTTAATCTCAGTTGAGTCTGAGACAGAGCTGATTGGTCTGGGCTCAGGGGGCTGACTCGGGAAGAGGTCAGCACACCTGAGTTGGAGGCGAGAGGGGCCTGATTGGATAGGCTTGATCAGAGGCTGAACTCTTGTTCTGCTGAAGCATGCAGTGACATCCCTTTTTGGTTCCATCTTTGGGCCCTGTTCTCATTGGCTCCTTGAAAATAAAGCTACCTGACTAATTCCTCCTTATTTCTAGCATAATATTTATAATTTATAATTAAAAACATATAACATCCTCTGCCTTTAAGTAAGACCCATTGGCCCAGAAGCTGATTGACAATGCCAGTGCTCCCAGGTAATGGGGAGGACAGATACAAATTGTATGGGAGGTTTGGGTTCATTAGGAAAATTTAGGAGAATTAAATGAAAACCAGGTGCTATAAATAAACAAACCTTTCTCCCTTCCAGTTCTTCGTTAATCAATCATCACATTCTAGGAGTTCCTCGGATTACAGTTACTTTCTTTTACATTTGTTTGCCATCTCTGAAGTAGTATGATGCGAAAACACCTTCAAATCTAGGCAAAAGAGAATTTCTTCTCTCAACAGCAAAGTGCTTTAAGATACTCTGTGGTGTAGGAAGGAAAATTGATTAAGGACTTCTTTTGATTCTAGGCAGAGAAAAGATCCATTTAAGATCTGTTCATTCCTTACCCAACAGGAGGATATCCAGCTGATTGGGGATGGGGAAGAGGGGCATTGGGGAACAAGGGATAACAACTTATTGTTTGCCCATTAAATAATGTAATTTATTATAGACAATTAAAAATAAATTAATTAATAAAAAGGTCTGTTCATTCTTAAAATTTATTCACCAGAGAATAAGGCTTTATGAATTTTACATTAGAACCAAAAATGAAAGAATCAACATTTAATAAAACGTCATATTTTCACATAGAAAATTGGTGTCTTCTGTGATCATTCCTGAGCATATTAGGCAGAGCTCTCTGGAGGAATATCGTGTGTATTAGAAAAGGGGTTCTCTAGAATGGCACATTATAGGGCTGCACAGAGCAGAAAAGGGCTGTCTGTACATTGGAGTGGCTAAGAACCAGGTAGATGCTCAGTCCACGAAGCTGCATGCTTCAGTAGCCCCAATCTGCTGCAAGTCAGTGAGGTAGCTGGAAGGCTGGCAGCAGCTCCAGCAGCGAGAACAAACATATGCACCAGAGAGAAGTGGAGAGAGGCAGGCAAGAAACACTGCTTTTTCCTCCGACATTTTTGTATGCTGTTCTGCTTCTTATAGCATTGGTAAGGGTCGCGTTTTGTGGCCCTTCCAATCATGCAGGATTAAGATTTCCATGGAAAATGATACTTCTAATTTCTAACTTTGAATCCATTTATGAACTTGAACTCAAGGGGCACTAGACACCCCCAGAGCATTACAATAGGCCACCATTTAAGCCCTACTTCAGTCAATCAAATGAGCTGTTAGCGACCCATTTTTTAAACTGTGAATTCCAACATTAAACCCACAACCTCTTCTCAACTACCCACCTTGTTCAGTTCAGCCTGATCTAGTTTTATGTTCCTACCACTACTGTCCCACACGTGGAACATCCATTCCCATTCAAATACCCAGGCTGTGCTCTGTAGATCAGAAAAGTCAAACAGCTCTTGAGCAGTGCAGTCCCCTCCATGGTCACATGTGCACCTCACCCTCTAGGAATCTGCTGGGATTCTACAGCCAAAAACGGGTGGTGAGGGTGGATTCTGAGAAATGTTATTTTCAGTGGTATGTCCTCCTACACAGGTAGGGAGGGCAGGGGCAGGGGGTGTGGATGTGTATGCAACTAAGAGAGGGAAAGCTACTTGCTCTAATAGAATAAACCCATCAGAATCTAAGAGGGCAATGTTCTTGCTTTTATCAGAGTCCTCTCACACCTCTAGATTCCAAGTTATAGAATCTCAGTTTTTATAAATCAGGATGTTCCTTTGAATTGTTGACAGCCTTTCAGGCTGGAACATAATCTTGCCTTATAATTAAACAATTGCACAATGAAGCCTTGGGCTTGTTTTTTGCCCAGGTGGGTATCATCACTACAGGAAAAAAAGATTCTCAGTACACATTTGAAAGGCTTTAGTTTGTGCACATGTGGGTTGGGAAATTTTACCTCTGAGCCTTTTCTTTTCTTTGGTACTTTATGCATACATGTTAATAGCAGCCACCAGCGTTATTTTATTCTTTACCAGAAATGTTCAAATGTTTGATATACAGTGTTACTAAATACCTTGCTACCACGAGGGTACTCAAGAATATCAATTATGTTTATACTTAATATTTTTTAAACAGTTCACACCATGGGCTGTTAGCCTTCTCCATATCAGGAGAATCTTTCACAAAATTAGGTACACTTGAAACTTGAGACAGTTTCAGTTATAGATACTGTTAGGCTGATTAGAGAAATTTATCCTTACAATTATATTTCTCTAGAAAAATTTCTGTACCACAATCCATTTTAAGCAGGGTTCTAAGGAGGACCAAAATATATTTACATATAGATAAAGGAAATTCACTATGTTGGATTATACAATAGGGGCTGTGTAGTTTGAAAATGACAGTGTACACAATGGAAGTGCTAAGAGTGAGGTAACTCTAAAAGTGAAGTAGCTTGCTTTCACAGTCCCAGGCTGGCACTGAAAACCTGGAAGGCTCATGGGGAGTCCCTGTTTTTCAGTTCTCCTTGGGAGGCTGAAGAAACAGAAGTTTGGTGCCAGTGAAGGATGGTGATAGAAATGGGAGTTTTCTTTCTTAGTTTTCCATTTTAGTGTTTTTTTAAGATATCAAGGTTTTTTAAGATTTAATACAAAGGCTTGCAAATCCTCATAGTCCTGGTTCAACTATCTAGTACCCACATAAAGCTAGATGCACAAAGTGGCCCATGTCTGGAGATTGCAGTGGCTGGAGGACTTGGAGGCACACATTCTCTCTTTCTCTCCTCTTTCTCTTCTCCACTCTCTTTCAAATAAATAAATAAATAAATAAATAAATAAATAAATAAATAAATAAATAAATAAATAAATAAATAAATAAATATTGAAAAGTGTTTAAGGCAGAGGTAAATAAAATAAATTGATTAATTTGATTTTTACTCAGGTTTCAATAGAAGCCAAATAGTATACTGTGTGCATCACTTCAAGACTTGGGCTCAAGATTAGGTAGTGTGCACTTGTCCAGCACCAATAGAGTGGACAAGCTTGGATTATCTCTCACTCTGCTACTTTGAGGACATGTGACCTCATAGAAACCAGTACTGTGGCTGCTTTTCAAGTCTAACCCATCATTCAATTCTGGAGTCACTCAGATACTAAATTCCTTTATCCTTGGAGTGTATTAGGACTTCTAATTCTTCAAGGCCAAAACCAGTCACCCTCCCTGTTCCACTGACCTGACCTAACACTGACCAAGATTCACAGCATAGGACAGTTGCCTGTAATGTCTTCCTCTTCATGGTTTCTCTACCTGAGATTTGTGGGGCTCCTAAACAGAAATTCACTTCAATTTAACACTTTGTTCATTTCAGTCATAATTTGCTCCATTTTGGTGTCATAAAGGGCTATATTTTTTAAATATAGCTTGTATTAATCAGTACATTTTCAAAATTTAGGGAATTTGAAGCAGCTACATTAGAAGGAGAAATTTACTAGGTCTTCATTTTTTATTTTTTATGTTAACAACATAATGTATCCCTTATTTTTCTTCCTTTTTGTCCTCCTTTCCTTCTTTCTTTCCTTCTTCAAGGGCTAGTTACTGTAAAGAGTTTCTGATGGATCTGAATAATTCTCTGGAGTATTGTTTACCCTGCTTTCTTTAACCTGCATTCCATTAAAATGAAGGTGCACTCTCTGGCTTCAATGAATTCCAGGAGACACTTTGGCATGATTACTTCAGAATACTGCCCTGTCGACTAGTCTCTCACAGAAAGCATGGGGTCTTCACAGTGTATGTATACTGTTACTTTCAGTGAGTGAAGTCAATGGCAGCCACATTTATGCACTTTAAAATTGCATGTTCCTTTTATAACTCTCAGTGGGGTGATACTTGGTTGTGATGACAATATTTAGTTCCTCATGAGTTCTTTATCTAATGGATGCTTGAATTCTCTGTGGATTCTTTCCTGAATCAATTACTTCATGGAAGGTGTGAATGAGTTCAATTGTTCTGATGTTTAACTAGGTTAAGAGTAAATCTTCTACTGAGAGCAATGAATCTTGAAGAAAGCACATAATTCAAGGGTTATAGCACTTAAAAGACTACAATTTCTCTTGTGGCTACTTGGGATTTGGGCAGGGCTCATTTAATATTTAAATGCATCTGCAGTCCTCTCAGTTGATTAAGCCCTGCTAAGCTTGAATGTAAAGGTGCTTCTTGGTGACATTTGCAAACACAAAGTGACTCCAGCAATACCCTGGAATGTAAGTCAATTAATCATAGCCTCATCAAGTGGAATTCTTCACAGAGCTGTTTATAAAAGCAGAGTGTAAAGGAATAAATGAGAAAAGTGTGTGAAAGAACTAGCCAGGAAACTGCAAAGGATTATTACTTTTTTTCCCCCCTCTAATTCTTTAAGATTAGATTTAAAGTGGGCTTCAACTGCATTACAGAGAGATGAGAAATGTTTGAAAAATATTAAAAATGCCTTGTTTAGAAGAAATATTTGGCAATGAATGTGCTCTGAAATGCTTTTATAAGCAAAAGCAGAGCCTGTGATTGGTACTCTTATTTAAACCTTATCTTTGCTTTGCAGCTGTACCTGCAAAGAAAGAAGAGAAATCCAAGACAGTGGAGCAAGGTAAAAAAAAAAAAAAAAGGAAGTTGACATTATCTTCTTTAGAAAGACAACAACATGCAGAGGAAAACACTGGATTCAGACAGATGGAAGACAATAAGCTTTAAATCTATTGCTCCACATCAGTGTCCTTGTGAGATTTCTGTGCCAGGGAGCACAAGAGGCAACAGTCCGGGTTTGCCTTTCCCTAGTATATCAAACTTTGAGTTTAAATCCCAAGAGTAAAAGCTCTGAAGATGGTGTGAATTACATCAGCAGACATGCTAAGGTTCTGGAAGGAGGAGATGCACTACAGCAACTGGTACACATTTTTCTCTTTGTGCTTTTGGCTTCAGCACCATTTTACTTAGTCTAAATAATAAATTTGATTCCACACAATTTATGCAAAAATTGATTATACTGCTTGAAAATACATTAACATTAAAGTACAGAGGAAAAAACTACAGCTAAAATTATCTGAGTTTGTGTGATGACTTTATTCATTCATCCATCCAAGGGGCCATAAAATGGTTTCCATTGTACTTTTATTGGAGCTGTACCTTAACATCTCTTCACAATGTACCTGGGAAAAATACTTCATTGTGTCTACCTATAAAGATTGGTTAAAGATTTGATTTCTTGGACTTTTCAAAATAAATAATACTAAAATTGTATTGATAGGCATGTTTTATTTATTTTGGCTTATGACTACAATCTGACATCATAGAATGCAATAGAAATTTTCAGCCAACTTTTTCTTTTTGAAGACAAGTGGATATGTTTGTCTTTTGAAATATACAGTAAAGGTCTGGATTTCCAATTTTGCTTGTGCTTTATTCAAACTTTAGGCTTTAAATTTTATGTTTAAAAGTAAGATATTGTCCACAATCTGTTTCTCAGACAAGATATTGTATAGCTCTTGTAAGAAATCATATTTATAAATGATTGGAAGCATACTTTTTAAAATATGCATTGAAAACTTATTTAAACAATTTTCTTATGAAATCAATTTCAGTATAGGAGGTATAAATTATCTAAGCACTTTGAATCCACTGAGCTTTGAAATTTTACAGTCCTCTATCAACAAGAATGCCCTGATACATTCATAGGTTGCTGTTTTCCCCCCATGGTACTGAAGAACGAATTTATGGTACCATGTTGCTGAGGTATATAACCAGCCCCAAAGTTTCTTTAATTGCTATAGCATATTAAGAAGCAAGTAAGTAGAACATAAACAGGCTGCACAAATAGCAATAGTCCTGATGGCCATTTGACTAGAACAGTGACATTTCCTTGCAGAAGTGATAGTTTCAGAGGCTTCCGGTTCAAGATGGAGGACTAGAAGCCACGCAGTGTCGTGTGTCGTCCGCCCCCCCCCCAAACAAGGGTTAGGGTTTTCAGTGGTGATCCAGGCCAAGGACACAAGCTGCAGCTAGGCTCCCATCTCCAAACACTTCCTCGCAACAGATTCTACCAATCGGAACCCACATGGAGGATAAGGGTGCGCCTGAGGTCATGAGTGCTACAGCCCAGCCAGCGGACCACTCCAGCAGTCTGAGCTGGCTGAGCTCCATGCCCCCGGCTACCCCTGCCACTCACCTTCCTCTCGCAGGCACCCACCAACCACCGCCACCCCATCCCTGGAAGTGGAAGCCCATCAGCTGCTTTCCCACGTCCAAGGAACCTGAGGCTATGTTTCCCGCCTGGGTCCCAAACTTCCCTCTCCCACCTGGGTCCAGAGGCTGCATTTCCCACTTGGGTCCATAGCTTCCCTCCACCACCTGGGTCCAGAGACTGCATTTCCCAGTTGGATCTGTAGCGTCCCCCC
>PVHP010007386.1:0-24261 GCA_004024765.1 Zapus hudsonius | reverse complement strand
GTTCCATAGCTTCCCTCTCCTGCCTGGGTCCAGAGGCTGTGTTTCCCACTTGGGTCCTTAGCGTCCCTCCCCTGCCTAGGTCCAGAGGCTGCATTTCCTGCCTGGGTCCAGAGCTTCCCCCCCACCATGGTCCATAGGCTTTGTTTCCCACTTGGGTACGTAGCTTCCCTCCCCCTCCCAGGTCCAGAGGCTGCGTTTCCCACTTGGTTCTGGAGGTTCCCTCACCCATCCAGGTCCAGAGGCTGCGTATCTTGCTCGGATCTGGAGGTTCCATCTCCCGCCCGTGTTCAGAGGCTGTGTTTCCTGCCCTGGTCCAGGGGTTCCCTCTCCAGCCTGAGTCCGGAGGCTGCGTTTCCTGCCTGGGTCCGGAAGTTGAGTTTCCTGCCCAGGTCTGGAGGGTACATTTTCAGTCCAGACATCTCAAATGCATCCCACCAACCACCTCCAATAGAAGCAAAATGGGCAGACCTCAATACAAGAATACTAGACCAACTGAGGAAACCACGCCAATGACAACAGTGATACCACTAATGAGAGGGAGTGGAGGCAGGCCCAGGATGACACAACCCTAAGCCCCAATAATAGTGGTGCATATATGAAGGATAACCTCTTATTAGCCATACAAGAAGTGGGCAAGCAACTTGAACAAGTAAAAAGTCAACTCACAAGCTTTCCACCAAGCTTAATATACTAGAGTAGAACCAAATGGACTCAGAAGAGATATAACAAACTTAAAGGCAAATCCTCAAACTGAAGGTATCAAAATCCAGCTTTCTAAATTAACCAAAGAGATATGCAAATATAAGAATGACTATCAGGAAGAAGTAATTAAATCAAATCTTGAAATTAAATCTCAACAGGATGATAGAAGCAACCCAAAAAGAAGTTGCAGAAAACAAAAAAAAACATATTGAAATAATAAGAATATCCCTAGAATCTCTTAACAACAGGATTGATCACTGGGAAAACAGAACCTCCAACATGGAAGACAAAACAGAGGAGAATTCTAGAGAAATCAGAAATTTGGCAAAATTCAAAAGAGCAAGTGAACAAGACTCAAAGGAAATGTGGGATACAATAAAAAGACCAATCTCAGGATCATGGGGATCCTAGAAGGAGAAGAAAATGAAGCTAGGGGGATAGAAAATATTTTCAACAGAATTATTCAAGAAAATTTTCCATACTTGGCAAGAGACAGTCCTGTACATTTAAAAGAGATACGGAGGACCCCAAACAAATTGGACCAAAAGAGGAACTCCCCAAGACATATCTTAGTTACAATGCAAAACATTGAGGGTTAAGAGAGAGTCCTTAGAGCAGCAAGAGAAAGGAAACTAATCACCTACAAAGGCAAAAACCCATCAGAATCACCTCAGACTTCTCCATAGAAACTTTAAAAGCCAGAAGAGATTAGGACAAAGCAATTATAGGCCTAAATAAGAATGGATTCCAACCTAGACTACTCTACCCAGAAAAGCTATCCATCATAATAGATGGAGAAATTAAAGTATTCCATGAGATTAACCAGCTCTACAATTAATTGAACATAAAACCAAAACTTCAAAAGATACTACATGAGATATCCCATGCAGACGAAACAAATAACAGACCCCAGGAAAGGAACAGGGAGCCAGCAAGAAAATACCAAAGAGATAGCAACAACAGCTCACATATAAACCCCCAGAGTCTCTTCAACATTGCAGGATTTAAAGCAACCCTCACAGTCATAACTTTGAATGTAAATGGTCTCAACTTTCCTATAAAAAGACACAACATAACAGGTTTGATCAGAAAAATGGACCCTCTCCATCTGTTGCCTTTAAGAAACACACCTTATCACTAGAGACAGTAATCTACTGAGAGTAAAAGGATGGAAAAAACTTTTCCAGGCATGTGGGAATAATAAAAAGGCAGATGTAGTAATTCTAATATCTGACAAAATAGACTTTAAACTGAAAGCAATATAAAAGGACGATGATGGCCACTTCCTACTGATCAAGGGAACGATACAAGAAGACATCACTATATTAAATATATATGCCCAAATGCAAGGGCCCCTCATTTTATAAAGCAAAAATTACTCAAAAGCAAAGTAGATATATAAGCCAACACCATCATAATAGGAGATATTAACACTCCACTGTCATCCCTGGACAGATCTTCCAAACAAAAGACAAGCAGGGAAATAAAGTTGTTCATCAGCACCATAGACAAACTAGGGATAACAGACATTTACAGAACATTCCATCCCAAGGACACAGATTACACATTCTCAGCAATGCATGGAACCTTCTCCATAATAGATCACATACATGGGCATAAATCATCCCTCAGCAAATTTAGAAAGATCAGCGTAATCCCCTGCATCATATCAGACCACAATGCATTAAAACTAGAAATTAACAATGGAAGAGGATCCAAAAATTTCAACAGATATTGGCGACTGAACAACTCGCTCCTGAACAATGAATGGGTCAAACAAGAAATCAAACAGGAAATTCAGAATTTCATAGAAACAAATGATAATGAGGACACAACATTTCAGACCGTGTGGGACACAATGTAGGCAGTCCTAAGGGGGAAATTCACTGCACTAAATGCCTACATAATGAAGACAGAGAGGTCTCAAATCAACCACCTATCATCCCACCTAAGGTCATTAAAACAGATGGAAAAATCCAACCCAAGGAGCTCAACATGCAAGGAAATTATTAAGATCAGAGCTGAGATCAATGACTTGGAAACAAAGAAAACAATTTAAAAAATAGACAAATCAAAGAGTTGATTCTTTGAAAAAGTCAATAAGATTGGCAAACCCCTGGCCAATTTAATCAAACAAAGAACTGAGAAGGCCCAAATCAATAAAATCAGAAATGACAATGCTGAAATTACAACAGATCCTGAAGAGATTGGAAGTATCATCAGGTCATACTTCCAAAACCTAAACTCCACAAAATTAGAAAACTTGGAAGAAATGGATAAATTTCTGGACACTCACCAACTACCAATGCTCAGCTCAGAGCAGATACAGATACTAAACAATCCTATCACAATTGCAGAGATTGAATCTGCGATCAAGAACCTTTCCAAATGGGAAAGCCCAGGTCCAGATGGTTTCTCAGCAGAAGTCTACCAAACCTTCATCATAGAACTGAAACCACTCTTTTTTGAAGCTTGTTAGGGGTATAGAAAAAGAGGGTAGGCTCCCAAACTCCTTTTATGAAGCTACCATCGCCCTAATTCCCAAAGCAGGCAAGGATGTAACAAGAAAAGAAAACTACAGACCCATATCCCTGATGAACTTGGATGCAAAAATCCTAAACAAAATCCTAGCAAACCAAATACAAACCCACATCAAGACTGTAATTCAGCCTGACCAAGTAGGCTTCATCCCAGGTATGCAGGGATGGTTCAACATATGCAAGTCGATAAACATAATTCACCACAGTAATAAACTGAATCATAAAAACCACATGGTCATCTCAATAAATGCTGAGAAGGCCTTCGACAAAATTCAACACCACTTCATGTAAAAAAACCTAGAAAGAATAGGCATAGATGGCCTATAACTCAACAAGGGTGCCAACAATGTAAGCTGGGCTAAAGGTAGCATATTCAATAAAAGTTTCTGGACAAATTGGATAAACACGTGTAAAAAAATGGAAATAGACCCACTCCTTTCACCATGCACAAAGATCAACTCCAAATGGATCAGAGACCGTAATATTAACCATACAACCCTAATCATCCAGGAAGAAAAAATGGGAGAAACCCTACATGAGATAGGACTAGGGATTAAGTTCCTGAGCAAATCTCCAGTAGCCCAGGAAGTGCAACAGTCACTTAACCTATGGGACCTAATCAGGCTCAAAAGCTTCTGTACAAACAAAAACATTGTTCTCAGAGTCAATAGATCCCCTTCAAACTGTGAGATGATTTTCGCCAGCTACAACTCAGAGGCCTAATTTCCAGAACCTACAGAGAACTCAAAAAAATTAATAACAAAAAATCAAACTGCCCCCTCACAAAATGGGGCACTGATCTCAACAGAGAATTCACAAAGGAGGAAACACAAATGGCCTTGACTCATTTAAGAAAGTGCTCAGCATCCTTAAGCATCAGGGAAATGCAAATCAAAACCACAATGAGATACCACCTCACCCCTGTCAGAATGGCAATCATAAAGAAAACCAACAACAATCATTGCTGGCGAGGATGCGGGGGAAAAGGAACCCTCATTTACTGCTGGTGGGATTGCAAACTTGTTCAACCATTATGGAAAGCAGTGTGGAGACTCCTGAACACAATTGACATAGATCTACCATTGGACCCAGCTATCCCTCTACTAGGCATCTATCCACAAGATGTCACATCTCTTTGCAGAAACATTTGTACAACTATATTTATAGCAGCTCAATTCATAATAGCCAAGAATTGGAATCAGCTCAAATGCCCATCCATGGAGGAGTGGACAGAGAAACTGTGGTATATTTACAGGATAGAATTTTATTCAGCTGAAAGGAAAAATGACATATCGAAATTTAGGAAAAAATGGTCTGACTTCGAGCAGATCTTACTAAGTGAACACTCAAAAGAACAGAGAATCAAATGTCGCATATTCTTCCTCACATGCAGTCCTTAACCAGGATAACTGTAAACTCTACACAGACTAGTAGAAAGAACTGAGAGGTTATGAATGAGGGGTAAGGTATGGGTGGAGGGGAATGGCTTAAGCAAGAGGCTAAACCAAATTAGGTTCAAAAACATAAAATCCTCGTGAGCATAATGTAACCTATTGAGCAAGTAGGGAGCGTCGACTGGCAAGAGGTGCCATGAGTGGTAGGGGAGAGAGTTTAAGCCTGTGAGTAATTTTATCATTCTGACAACCCCTGTTTCCAACCACGGGTTCCCTCACTGAGCTGTTGACCAAAGGGACCAATGAGGTTCCAAAAATACGACAGAATTCTGTTAAAACTCTTGAGTGCCCTCCCCAGGCCTGAGGCAAAACCCTGTTGTTGAAGAAACCACAGAATACCATAGATCAGCATCAAGAGACACTTCGAGGTTTGGAATGGTATCCAGCCCCCAGAAGCCAGTTAGTGTAGTGCTGAAAGGCACTGCACAAGCTGCCAGGGGAAACTGATCAATGACAGCTGGAGTAAACAGAGACCACTGGCATGAAACACAGTCTGCGTCCATGAGTAGGCTGACCACACCTCTTACTGGGAGAGAACAGCAAACCAAGAAATGAGCACTGTGCAATGGAGGAGCCTGGGCCGCGGGGAGATAATGAACAGTTTTTATATTTGGCCAAATTTTCCACTTAGTGAGGGGGAGCCCTTGTCTGGAAGTGGGGATTCAGGGCAATAGGCACCGGATCCTGTACTCTTGGGCTCCCAAGAAAAGATGCACTATGGGAGCGATTTAAGGGGAGTCTACTAAAAATAGAATCTAGGTAATCTAAAATTGTGTATATTTGTTAACCTACACTGATCTCACTCTCAGATCAAGAATGTATTTGTATATTTCAGGATGCAGCGAGAGAGCTGTGGCCCATCTAACCCTACCAACTGACCGTAGGCCGATAGCTGAGCCACCACAGTTATATCATACAGGATCCATATGGAATCCCACAGAGAATGACGGGATGAATAAGGGACCCACAACCACAGCCATTCAATCAACACAGGATAAGTCAATGAGACAGAAACCAACAATTTTCAACACAAAGACCCCTAAGTTCACAACATTAAAGCAGCCTTAATACTCATCCACCATGACTCAGGGAACTGAGCGGAAGAGAGGGCAGAAAGATTATGAGAGTGGTGGTGGGGGAGACTATCCAGAGGCATGGCACCCCTCAGTAACAACATACTAGGACCAGGAAGACCTGGCTGCATACTAGACTATCCATGGTCCCCTATCACAAGGACTGATCCAGATGATCCATGGAGGAGGATATCCAGCTGATTGGGGATGGGGGGGCATTGGGGAATTGCTGAAAACAACTCATATTTGCCCACTAAATAATGTAATGCATTATGGATTATAAAAAAAAAAGAAGTTATAGTTTCATTCAGTCAATGATGTTCCTTCCTCCAGGGAGCAGGGACAAAAGACTGGCCATGGATCTCTCTAAAACTACTTTATAGTTTTTTAAAAAGAAAATTAAAATTGCCCATTATTTAATGAAAGTTTGGGCTTTTAAGTTGTGTAAAATATTAATATCTTAAACAACTCAAATCTAGTTCATGCACATTGAAATATAGTTAAATATAATCAAATATATATTTTCATTCATTCATGTTGGAACTTTGACTAATAGTATTAAGAAAACTTTATGATTTTTATTATTTTTACCAGTTTTCCATTCCCCCCCCTGGTCGCACTCTAATGTTTATAAGGAAGTGCTGGACCTAGGCCACATCACAGTCATGCTATGGAGACATTTTAACTCAGATGAACTTTACATTATGGAAAATTCATATTATGAAAAGCAGAATTAATTTTCTGTGATGCTATTTCGAAAAGCAAACTTCATAACAAGTAAGTAGGATTTACTAAGTCTAAGGTCTGTAGAACTCCAAAAAACCAAAACATACTATTATATTTTTAGTTAATGATGAATCCTGTAATTTTCATTTAATCTTCTCATGAAGATCTTAAATTGGCTAGACTACAGTTTAAAGATTAAGAAAACATTATAAATCCTAACATGTCAAAGCCATGTATGCCCGCATGCCCCCTTACAAAAATTCACATATACAAGGGTAGCTGCCTCTCCTGTTTGGACATAGTCACATAGAAGAATCATGGCCCTTTTCTTCAGTCAGTGTTTCTACAACAAATATTGTTGTTTTCATAGGGAGAATTAAAAAATGTAAAAGTTAGAAACATCAAACATTTTCTACCCTATGAGGATTCAGCTTCATATACTCATATAAAATATGAAGAAAGAGTCTACCACATGTCTTTAATGTAATGACATTTTATTCCAATCTTGAGATTTATTTGTACATTTTCCTCATTATTATTTCTTTTCAAAATTGTTCTGACCTCCTAAATCCTAATTCTCTCTCTTTCCTTCAGTCTTTCTCTGTGAGAAAATAAATACTGCTGGCATGATTGGCTGGGGAAGGCAAAACAGCCAAACTAAAGAACTGGTGCTCAGTGTAAGTGGTCAGTTAAGACAATTCAAGCTAGAGTTATGAGTCATCAGCTTGTCCATCAATGAAAAAGTGAAAAAAAATATCTACAAATTAAATCACTAGAAAACTATCATTTGTTTTTTCTCACAATTCACTCTGGTGCCTGACTTTATAGAGGCAATCTAAGAGCCTACAGAATTGTCTGTTAGTTGATTCTAAAGTAAATTAATCTGTGAAAGGATGGGAGCTAATCAGACTTCACCAATGTAAGCCTAGGATTCTGTGTAACTAAGAATGTTTCCATGACCTGAAGTGAGATTTTTTTTTTAAATGGCAGGCAGTCAAATATTTCAGAAATTACAATATAAATCCTTTACCACTTAAAAAATTAACATTCTATTTTATTTTATTTGCAAAGTGAAAGAGAGAGAAAGTGAGAGAGAGAAAGAGAGAGAGAGAGAGAGAGAGAGAGAGAGAGAGAGAGAGAGAGAGAGAGAGAGAACAGGCATAATAGAACCGTCAAACACTGCAAATGAAATCCAGATGCATGCGCCATGTTGTGCCCCTGGCTTTACTTCGGCACTGGGGAATGGAACCAGGGTCATCTAGCTTTATAGGCAAGCACCTTAGTCATTGAGCCATCTCTCCAGACCCATCCTTTACCAATTTTAAAGAAATAATAGAAGAAAATTAATACTTATTATCCATTAATTATCAAATTTGCCTTGATAGTTGTAGATAGCATTTTTTCTTAAGGAAAACTATGCAGCACATAGTTATGTGGACAATGCCATTGGAATTTTAATTGTGGTAATTACAACTATTAGACTACTGCTTTATAGATGAGGCATAATTGAAAAGAATGTTAAGCAACTACACAATAAGGCCTTATATTACCTTTGTTTTTACTGCTAGAATGAGAGAACCAAATGAGGCTCTCTCTGATACCTTTTTCAATTGGAAACATTTCTATACATCAAACTTGCTTCAATAGTGTGATTCACAAGAGAGCATAACAGCTATGCTTTTTTGAATATATTTGTATTCTACTAAAACAATTATTTTTAAGATTCTAGAACTTGAATGAAAGAAAAATCACAAAATTTTTTTTTAGATTGTAAAAACATATATATATATATATAAACATGTACTTATAGATACTTAAGCATATTAAAATTAATTTCAAAGGGTTGTCACAGAATTATTATCATTTATATCCTCTTAACAAAAGTGATTTCAAAGACAGTTAAGTAAAAACATGAAAAAATATTTTTAATAAGTAGTAAGTGATTGCCTATTACCTGATAAATGAGAATATTAAGAGTGAAATTGGAGAGTGTGGATCAAAACTTCATCAATGTTCATTTCCTGTAATAAATTCAAGTTTGCCTTAAATTTATAAATGTTTCAAAATTCATAAACAGTATAAATTATGTTCAAACAAAGGTTTTCTGTCTTTCTTTGTATTTGAATTTGATGTGATTCTGTAAACAGTGGTACCATACATGATTGTAATAGTATTTTACATTGTCACAACAGCAGGTGAAATCCAAGTGCATTGTAAAAGTGTCTTACCCCCATCTACCATAGTAAATTTTCCCCATTCTGTGCATGTGCTGATCCTTTTTGAATTTGTAAATATGTGATTATTGTAGATTTATCATATAACTTTTAAGTGAATGTTAATGATATCTGAGCATAGTGACTTCCCTGAGAAAAATCTTATTTGCTTGAATAATTGTGTTTATATTTCTTGGAGAGTTGAGTTTATAAAAACACAGAAATTAAGATTTAAAATTAATGGAGTAAAACTGAAGATTTAGTTATCATAAATTGTATTTAGTGATTTGCATAAACATAGTTTACATATGTGGTTTAAGACTTGCTGTTGACCCTCAATAAATTTTAAATGACTAGTACATGGTTGATTCCTGTGAATTCCAAACCTTTTGAAATAGTTTTCATTTTGAATATTTAATATTTATTGAGTGCCGACAACAGGGTTGGCTCTGGGGATAGGTGTAAAAGACATTGTGCTAGCATCAGAGAGAAGATAGTCTATATGCAGTGCGTAAAATACTATCACTCCATGCTGTGCTTATTGAGATATTTTACACATTTTCCAGAGAACCTTGAGCAGTTCATCCTCTTCCTTGTTCACATTGTACATCTTCTTGCTTTAGTCAATGCTTTCAGAATAATTCTTCTTCACAATTATTTCATTTTACTTATAGGAAATTCCTTTCAAGTTCCTCCTTTCTTGTTACTTCCTTCCCACTTCCTCCATCTCTTTAATAAACAGGCAGATCTAAATCCTAATGGAAACAGAAAAACAACACTCAAGTAAAGGAAGTGTGTGTTGTTATTCTGGCCAACCTGTGCCTGTGGTTCAACATTCATGGGTAGGATTGCCATTCCACACTGTGGAGAATTTCAATCCAGAAAATGGGTCACTTGTTTCAGCGATGAGATTTAGAACGAGACTAAAGGAGGAGCATTCATGCTGTAACTTTCTTGCAGTAATTCTTAACCATCAATGAGTGTTCTCCTCCAGTTCACTTATGTGCAACGGGATTACCTATAGTCTGTGCAGGTGATGCACCAAGTGCTGAGGACACAAGGTTATCAGTGCTTTTGATTTTCAAAGTAACACTCTTCAAATCACAGTGCTTTTGATTTTCAAAGTAACAAACTCTTCAAATCTAATTATAAATATGAAGGTTGTCCTATGACCTCTGAACTTAATAACAGTGTGCTCTATATTTCTGCTGGTGATAGATATTTTAACAGAAAGTAATTTTAAAGCAAAGTAGACACTTTTGATCATTGTCTATATTTCAATATTAGGTTAATGTTTCCTTAAAATGTACTTAAATATCTAATGGGCCATTTTCATTCTCATCATAGGGAAAATTCTCTTATAAATCTTGTTTATCTTCAGCTAAGATTTTAATCATTATTATAAGGATTTGGCTTATAAAATAATTTTTATTACTTTTTTATATATTTATTGTCCATAATGAGTTACATTATATAGTGGGCAAATAATGAGTTGTTATCCCGAATTCCCCAATTTACCCCTCCCCATCCCCGATCAGTTGGATATCCTCCTCCAAGGGCTATCTGTATTAGTCCTTTTGTATTACTTTTGTATTACTACTTACAATACCTCTCTACACCTAAGTATACTCTGCCTTTCTAGAATTGTCAGAATAAAGGTTCCAGAGATACACTGCAGTCTCCACCACCCAGCTCAGCAGGGAAGCCCTACTTCTGACCTCAAGAACACCACCCAGTGGCTTCAAATGATGTATTTTTCTATTAGCGGGTATCATGTATCAGGTGGGATCTGTATTTCTCAGAGGAATCTTGAATATACAACATGTTGCAAGCTACTGCATCATAAAGTTGATTGATCAGAGCAAAGACTGTTCTCTGACTTTTTTTATTGGTATTGACACTCTGCTTTCACTTACAGACTGGGTCTCTACTAAAAGCCTGAAAAGACACTGCACACACTACTTGATCACATTCACTATATTTATTTAGCACATTGGGACCAGGACCAGGACAAACCAATGGAGTGTAAACATCATAAGCTATAGTCAAAGTGCAGAAATCTGAAATTGTCAACCTTATCTAACACCACATTTGATGGGTTGAGCACAGTGCTCAGACCTTTAATCCCAGCACTTGGGGGACTGAGCCCAAAACCAGCCTACACTATAGAGTGAAGGTCAGTACAGTGAGACCCTGACTCAAAACCAAAGCCAAGCATTCATTGTTACTTTATCTTCATTATTAATTTTAACCTGTTAAGTAATTTCACATATTAGAATGACTAAGTGTGACTTTAGTGATGAATTGATACATTATTGAATATTACTATCTTAACTTTCATAGAATTATGATAAAAGCTCCTCAAAACACTTACAGAAATGTCAGAATTCAATCCAGAACTTCCTGTAGAAATTTTTAATGTAAAAATTTTGGTTAAAATAAATTTCTTTATTATTAGAGCTTGCAATATTTTAGTGTTATTTCTCTTTAGTTTATATACAACAAAAGTGGTTATCGTCGTATAACCCCTCCAAAATATCTACATTCTAATGAAAAATCTTTGACCATAAAATTTATGGATAAGAATTTTTGTATGGGTTAACACTTTTGATTTTTGCCTTGATGGAAGAAACACTTGATGATGGTTGTCAAGTATATGTCATAAGTGATTTTTATGAAACATTTCCCTACTTAATAAAGTACAGACTATCTCAAAGTGAAATAAATGTCAGTCTATAACATTGCTGCTAGTCTTTTCCAGTTTTTTCAGTTAAATTGTTTTTTCTAGCAAACCTTGAAAGACCTTCCATTGCATGTAAGAGTCATAACATTATATAATACTTATTTATAACACATATATACAATGCCTAACACATTTCTATTTTGTCCACAGTGCTAAAGAATAGATTTTTTGTCTTCTGTGTGTAAACATATTCATTATAAAAGCAAAATTAGGGGCTGAGGAGATGGTAAGCAATTAAGAGTACTTGCTGGTTAAATATGAAGGCCTGGGAGAGCCAGAGGCCACTCAAGTTTGATTCTCTTTGTGCCTATGTAAAAACCTGTCACTACACATGTCTGTAACCCCAATCCATAGAAGACACATACTGGAATATTGCTGCAGCACACTGACTGAAAATATAATTACATGAAATTTCTAAAAATGTGAATTTTGGCATGAGACTTATTATAATAACGTCAAGTTTTTCATGTAGAAATTATGTCAATTATGCACACAAATGTAATTATAACAAATACAATGAAAGGCAGTATTTCTGGAATGAGAATATAGCTCACATAATCAGGACTAACTGGTGTGGACACTCATCATGGTCAGAGCCTAGTCTTTCAAAATAGTTCCATAATCTTTTTGGAAACTACTGAATTAACATGTTTAGTGTAAAAAAGTTTGAAAGTGGGATCTTTAAAGATTATTTCTAAGTGGAAAGACATAAATTTCCATTCCATACAAGGACACAGGTTTCTTTACCCACAAGGCTCAGAGTGATTCTAGCTGTAACTAACTTGGTTTCCAGTAACCAGTAATCCAGCCACCAGAATATTTCCCTTCCCTAAGGTCTCTATGCGCTTGTCCCTGGGATGCCTTTCTCATTCTCTCTTGATGGAGGTTAGATCACTTTCAGACTCCTTCGTAAATACCAGTGTTTCTGTGAAGTCCCATTTCATTTTTTCCAGTGGACTTTGTTGTTCTCTCCTCTAAGAGCCCGTGAAAGGGACAGTGTGATTCTAACCTGCTTATGTAATGGAGCTCATCATAGAAGAAACTGTTCAAATAAGGCTTCCACCTCCGGATAAGTAGGAGATGCTGAGCAAATATCTATTTAGCATTCCTATTTTGGAGTTTTAAATGAAAACATACATTATGGATTTAAAACTACTGTTTCCAGGTGAATAAACTTACTGGGATAGGCACTCTGTCACACGAATAGTGTGTGTGTGTGTGGGGGGGAGTTCCTGGTTTGTTGATATTGCTTTGGCATGTCTTTCAATCCAGCAAAACCCCATTCAAGAATCTGAAATCAGATTCATTCTTTACATTCATATTTACTTAAAGTAAAAACATTGCTAGATGGAAGTGTTTTAACTTTATGAAAATCAAAAAATATTAGCCCATAAATCCCAACAGTACATAAAACAGGTTATACATGACCAGAAGGAATCACTCATATGTGAAAGCTTGGGTCTTAGAATTTGAATAATTTACTGTGATGCATCATACAAATGTGCTGAAAAATAAGAAAAGATGATAAGTGCATAAATCAAAATAAGAAGAGAGAGTAACTTCTGCAAATTTCTTAAGAACATCAGGAATCAAGCACTGTAGAGGTGGTTCACTGGATTGAGCACTTGTCACCCATGCCTGTGATTCCAGATTTCACATAAAAAGCTGTAAAATAAATTAATGAATAGAAGTAAGAATTTCTAGAAATAAATATATATATAGTATTGAGTTTCATAGTGAGGAATGATCAGGGACAAGGATTCACTGCTCACTTATGTGATGCTTATTCAACAACAAATATAGAAATCTTGAGAGAGGGAAAAGACTTGAAAATATAAAAATACAGAATGAAGATACAAAGCTAATATTTATTTTTAAAATATCATAATTGTTTCTGAGGAAAATCCAAAAGAGTCAAAATTCATATCCTGGAAAGAATGAAGGATTTTGTATAAAATTTAATAGATAGAAAGTTACTCTCCAGTTATCAACAATGAAATAGTAGTATATGAAAAATTATAACAAAATAATAATTATAGTACTAAGAAGCAATAGGAAATACTTAGGGGAAAATTTTTAAAAAGTATGAAATCTATGTAGGTAATACCTCAAAGCACTGAGGAAATAAGTAAAAGAATTGAGATATATTCTTTGTTCATTGGTAAGAAGACTCAATAATCTATAGAATTAATACTACCACATCAAAAATTCAGCAAGCCGTCTTAGAAATGCTGACAGAGCTATTGGGAAATTTACATAGAAGGGCTAAACACCTAGTGTCACAAACATAATGTAGATCAGAAGAGTGAAGTTTAAAAATTGACAACGTAAGACATCAGAACTTCATGCTAATCTTCAGAAACTGAGAGCATGATGCTGGTAGAATAGACAGAAACTAACACACCTGAATAAGGATTCTAGAAACAGAACTCAACCATGTAACCAACTTATCTTGAGAAAAGAAACAAATAAATTCATTGGTGAAAAGGAATTCATCTTAGCAAATCTGGAAAAAAATCGACATTTTTTAGAAAAACAATGTTCAAAATATAACTGACCTGTCTTCCTCCACTATTTCATGATAAGATGGACATCAATAATGTTTTAGCAAAGATCTATTCAGTGGAGAAATACATATAAAATGGGAACTCATAGTACACAAAATTCTCCCAAATATCAAAAGTAAGAAAATGAGCTAACATTTTATAGATTTCTCACCAAAGAGATGCAGAGAAAAAAAAGTATAAAAAAAGATGGTAAAAAGCAATTGCTCATAGAAATTTGCAAGTAAAATAATGAGATACCACTGTAAGACATAAGAATGGTTAAAATCGGGGAGCTGGGGATAATAACTTATTGTTTGCCCATTAAATGATGTAACTCATTATGGACAGAAAAAAAAAAATCCAAACAGTGACAGCAGCAAAGGCTGCTGAGGACGTGAAGTAATAGGGAATTCTTTACTGACAGAAATGCAAATAATGAACCCATAATGAAAGGCAATCTTATTCACATAACAGCAATCACAGTCATGTTATATGTCTAACAATTAAAGCTCCTTGATATTTATTTAGGTTTGTTGGAAACATGCCCACAAAGAACCAGTCACAAATATTTACCCCAACTTCATTCATTTTTGCTGGCATTTGGAAGCAACCAAGATGACTTACCTGGATAAATAAATTTTGACGTATTTGTACATTGATAATTTTATTTAGCACTATATAATTTTCAACTATGATACCTCAAAACATATAGGACAATTTTAGTTTTTTTTTAAAATATTTCATTTATTCATTTTCAAGCAGAGAGAGAGAGAGAGAGAGAGAGAGAGAGAGAGAGAGAGAGAGAGAGAGAGAGAGAGAACACACCAGGGCCACCACCTTGTGGGTCTGGCTTTTGTGGGTCCTGGGGAATTGAACCCAGGGCCTTAGGCACTGGAGGCAAGTGCCTTAACCGCTGAGCCATCTCTCCAGCCCAATTTTAGTTTTATTTCTAAGTGAAATTAACGAATGATAAACTCTACATATTTTATATGCCCAGCACTACCATGTCATCTGAAGGACACATAGCTATGGAAAAAAAAATTAAAATTTCGTTCTTTTCTAAGAATGTCATGGGAGTGAAGTAGGAGGAGTTTGAACAGAGATTTTTAGGACACTTAAACTATCTTATACAGTGGCAGGAGGATCGCTGTGAGTTTGTGGCCATCCTGAAACTACATAGTGAATTCCAGGTCAGCCTGGCCTAGAGCGAGACCTGACCTCAGAAAACCAAAAATAAATTAATTAATTATTTTACTTAAATAAAAAATAAAATATATCTTGTACAAACTAGCATGGTGGATATATTCCATAATACACACATCAAAGTCCATAAAACATTCTCTACTGAGTTAGGCCACATGTGACCTTTTAGTATTGTGATATTTTTAATATTGGTTTATGGATTTTAACAAACATCCCACACTTGAGGGAGATTATTGGTGGGGAAGTGCTCAGGAAATGGGTCTTCCTTTAGGTTGCCATAAAACAAGTACTACAGGTGAGGTAGGTAAGAAGCAGTAGGATTTTATCTCTCACAGTTCTCTGGCAGGAATTCCAAGGATGGAGGGTGTATGAAAAAACTATCCTTTCTGCTCAAATTTTCTATAAAACCTAAACAGGCTATAATAGTAAATAGCTTAATTTAAAAAAAATAGGTGTAATCTCAAAGAATTAGTCTACCAACTGAATGTTGAAGTACTTTATTTTGAAATTCCATGCAATGAAGTGCAGCACAGAGAGTTGTTAAAAGACCCTCTTCATTTTTATTATTAATAGTGCTAATATATTAGTTATGTCCTTTCTTTTTAAATTTACAATTTTTAGACCATATATTTAAATTAACACAGGTTATCACGAACCTCATCCTAAAATACACATCAATGTGTTGTGGTAACAGCATTCAAATGAAGAAATGAAGGTTTTCGGAAACACAGAAATATATAGCAAATAAAATTATAGGAGTAAGGAATATTATAGCTTCAATGCTAGATAATTCAAGTATAAAATATATTGGCATAATTATAATAATAGTTGTGTGAGATCACTCAACTTTGGAAATTCACTCAAAATTTCTTACATAATAAAAATAAAATTAAATACTAGATTGAAATAATTGTTAGTTTCCAATTTTTGTTCAAGGAAACTATCAAACATTGATCATTTCATTTTACTTGATGCCTTTACCCTTGCAAAACTGGAAAATAATCAAATATGCACTGTGATCTTAATGATGACAAGGCTTTTGTGTACAGATTTCTTATGTTTCTTAATAGAGTATGGTCAATAAATTTACAATTTCACTCCACAGGTAGACACGAGTTACTAGTTTGTGCCAGAACACGTAGTCCCGGCTTACAAAGCAGCCTTTGCAAGGCTGTGGCAGTGATGATGGGAAGCACTGTGCTCACTGTGGACTGTGGAACCACTTGCTCCAACATCCAATGGATCTCAGGTCCCAGTGCATTAGAGTGAGCCTCACCTTTTCATGTCATAAGTCTGCATCGAGATTTCCCATTCCTGTTTGGCAGCTGTGCTCTCGGGCAATCCTCTGATCACACAATCTCTTGGCCTGGCATCAGCAATCACATCAGTAACGCTTCACTCCTTGAACATAGAAGTGAAGTGAATGTGATTTTGTGTAAATAGCTGCATTGTTTACATGGATGCAAGAATGACTTAGACCTTCATTACCCTTAGTTTTCTTGATTCAAACACAGGAGACTTTGAATGGTAGATTAACTATACTTCAGGGGGATTTCATAGGTAATAAATTCTTTGAAAAAATGAGTTATAGTTGAGTTAGGACTCAAAATAGTGAACTAGAAATTATAATAATGTATATCTGCCCTTATAAAGCAAAAGTGCAGATTTTATTTTCTATTTCATTACATTTTAGTAATCGTTTTGAAAGAATTGGGAAAAAATATCTATAATGTGTCCATCTGAGGCCACTGTCAAATTCATATCACTATTCAAATTAAGATTTAATGACCAATAGACTATCAAATCATGTGTAAAGAAGACTTACCTCTGCAGCCCAAGAACTTAGTAGTTAAATTTAGAATAGAATATAGTCAAATGAAATATGTATTCAAATGGCATCAGGAGAGATCCCCGAGTTAAGATAATTTGAAGAACTCAATGCCCAAATCTGAAGTCCTTTTCAAAGACTATCTCATATTTATAGCAGATACAGTTTATAAAGCATTGGTTGCTTTGAGTTCATACTACCTGTTTCATGTAGTAGGTAAAAATGCAGATAGAGCCAGCTTGCTTGGTCCCAGGAAGAAGGACTGTGGACCAGGTATGTTTAGAAATCCTTATTGACTTTTATATGTTTAGCATTGTGACAACTCAACTTCCACAAACTCGTATGTTACTTAATGTCTGGACACCAATCTAATTTCCCTCAATTCCAATACTGAGACAAAGCTCTACACCTTAGTCTCTGGGGATGGAATTCTACCAAACTTTACCTTGTGATTGCTAACTTGTTTGTTCAATCAGAAATAGAGGTTAATATATAGGTGGCAAAATCCCAAAGTTAGCAAAAAAAAAAAAAAGGGATTCCAAAATTAGCAAAAGATAACAAGTAAAAAATATTGAATCAGGGCTTAAGACAATTGCCTGCAAAGCAGAAGGACCAGAGTTTGATTTCCCACTACTCGCATAAAGCCAGATGCATAAGGTGGCGCATGTGACTAGAGTTCATTTGCAGTGGCTGGAGGCCCCGGTGTGCCCATACTCTCTATCTGCCTCTTTCTCTCACTAATACACACACACACACACACACACATATATACACATATATATGGATGTATGGATATTCTATAACTAAATTACTTTTGAAAAATATTTAGCAAAATATATCTTAAGATGTTAAAAATATGTATCAATATCAAGTTTGTTAGCCAATATTGTAGGGATTCTATCTTCAAGACAAAGAGAAAGTTAACTGGCTAACCAAATCACACTCATATAAACAATTTCCCAAGTAAAATTAAAGTCAATAACATATTTTCAGAAGACTTCAACATTATTACTATCATGATTTGAATTTTCCCTAATGATACTCATAATTAATTATTTAAAGAATATTTAGAGAACATAGGGTTTCTGCCTTTGTGTTGATTTTCAAATTTTATATCTTGGAGTTTGGAAAATATTGACTATTGTAAAATAATTCTTCCCAAATGTTACCAGTTGCCATATTTTCATTCAAATGAACATTGTTAAAAGATTCATTGTTTCATGTAGGGTATTCCTATTAGACATGAAAACCACCATGCAGCTTCTCAGCTAAGCATGCTTGGGTTGATTCTGCTATTACTTCAGGAATGACAGATGTAGAAAATCAAAGACATGGATGCTTGTGTGATCTACAAAGAGGAATTGTGCTAGGGAAATGACCAGATCTGTGAACCTGTGGATTAAAGTTCTCCATATGGGTTTTACAAAGTGTTCTTTCTAAACATTGCTTTTATTCATTATGCTCAAAAATAATATCTCATATCCTTACAGAAGAAATATTTCCATATATACATTTTTATCTTCTATAAAATTAAAAGGAATAGAAGCTAATTTCAAAATTATATTTTAAGATATATGTTCAAGCCCTTAATTATAAAAAAATGCCATGATTTATTGGAATTGAATAATTTTATCCCAAAATGAATATTTTTAATCCAGAATGTTATTTAAATCTTGGTTTATATAATATTCTAATCACAATCTGTGCTTTTTTAAAGATGAAGGCAATATCAGTGACAGTTTATAACACTGATGCCCTCATTGACAGTATATGAATGATCCATCTATACGGTCAAGTTGTTGAATTTGAAACATGCAGGTAAAATCTTAGAGCTTGAGCTTCTGGGAGATGACTCAGCAGGAGAGAGTGCTTGTTGAGAACAGTTTGAGAGTCTTAGTTCAATCCCCAGCTTTCAGAGAAAGCTGAAAATGATAAGGCATGGACCCCAGCAATGAGAGGGGCAGACAGGAGGGTGATTGGAGCTCCCTGGTCACCCACTCACTGAAATAAATGGTGTCAGTGAAAAGATGTGATCATCAAGGATGACCCCAGCATCCTCCTCTGGCCTCTGCACATGCGCACAGGGCATACATGTCTGCTTGCATACATTCATGCTCAGCACACACAAACACAAAGGCATCCACACATCAAAAAGAGTTTGAAACTTCATTCCTTTTTCATCAGAAGTGTACCTGTATCATAAAAAAAGCAAATGTAACTTTCTGGTTTATTTTACTTTTATGTAATAAATTTTTCCACTAAGTCTAGCTAATCTGTGTGTAGAATGGAGTAACATTACTGAAGACAGTTAATAAAACATGTTAGTGCTTATATTGAAAGTGGTTTCCATTTATAAATCAAATTATTTGCATCTATGATAATATACATGTTACCTGTCTCCCATCAGTGGTTTTCTGTACACTGTATTGGGGGGGGGCTTGTTAACATGCACAACATAATGTATTCTAAGTATTCTATCTGTACCCAAAGATCTTTCCCATTCTGGATCTTAGCCAAGGGCAGATCATGCTCTTGTAAATTAAGGGACATTCTCAGCTTTAAGAATTATTGTAACTCAAATTTACTTTCAGTTAAAATAACCTTTCTTAGACTTTGTAATTCTAAAATTCTGCTCATTTCACAAATCCAAATTCACATGATATTCCTTCAGGGGTTACCATCCACTATTTTGAAAGTAAATTTTAAAAATCACATTTTTTTTCATGTCACTGAAGGAGTATTAATCCTATGGTTCAACATGTTTCTGCTTGGTACAGAATGTTTTTTTGGTAAACAAGTTGTACATATAGGACAGAACCTAGCAGTGTGAAATGAGTTGTTTTCATCTTGTTCATGATTTACTCAGTCAGGAATTCTGGAAGGATTAGATGGGCAATTTTCACTTTCAGTAGTCAGTTGATGCTGGTTCCTGTCGAAGAGTTCAGCTGCAGCCAGTAACTGGAATAATGCAAATTCAGTTACATGGCTGCTGGACTTCAAAGAACCAGTATCACTGGATGATTTTTCATTTGACAGGAAGTCATGTGTGTCCTCCTTCCTGTTGGTGACAAGTGACTTAGAAAACAGCAGTGGTCACACTGGTAGCGCTCCTAGCCCGGCTCCCTCCACACGCCTCTTCCACTTCTCTCTAGTGAAGTCACCAGTTCATCACTTCCGACTCCTTCCCATATTCCAAAGTTTGTATCATTACTGCACATATAATGTCTTTCCTGATCCATCATTCAGTATTGGAAGCCAGTGCTTTCTGTTGAGTCAGTGGACACACTAATGATCTTGGGAAGCAGGAATCAGAACAGAATATACATATCCCGTGGGTTTTATGAATAGTGAATGACGAACAGTAGCCCATACATAGTTCATAGTCAAGGCTAGTTTTACCAAAGATGGCCTATAGTATTTTATTTCTGCCTATTTTATTTCTGCCATAGTCTACTCCTTGCTGAAGAAATTATGGCTTCTTTTCCATCTTCTGTATGTTTCCTTCAATGTCTGATCTGCAGCAAATCTCAGACACCTGGATCTTGAAAATTAATGCAGAGCCCTTTGATTCTTCAGCCTCCATAAACAAACATGGGGAGCCGTTCTCATGTTTAAAGTTCACTATTCATTTAATAGTCCTTCTCTTGTCTCTTTGTTTACTTCTGTAAACAAAGAAAAATCTGGGAAGACTTCCTCTGTTCAAAAGGATAAAGGTAATAGAACCAAGTAAATATAATATTGTAAATGTTTAAGTAAAAATATCTGAATGAGTGTTCAGTTCATTCACAACATCTCCTTTATAGGAACTCCACAGGCTCAGTCATGCTTAAAAAGAATAGCATTCAGCATCACCCACTTGGGACCCCTCCTGTTTGACAGGAGCTTTGCCTTTGCCCTTTCTCTTAAGCTCTATAGTACACAAAAATAAACCTTTCAACATTTAAAAAATAGTATTCATTTATCTGTCACTGAAATACAATCTTACTATTTTTTATGACTAGCATTTGCTCTGATTAAAGGAAGGGTTATTTTTAAACAATGAAAAGATAACCTATATTATTACTTGCACAGACTGATCCTGCCCATCATTCTGTCCACTGACAAAGTATATAGTTGGTACATAGTTCCTACCGAGCTCTAACCAATCATTAGATGAACTAAAATGGTAACGCCCAGAGCAAGAAGCTAGCTATGGCAGTGGGAGTTCTGAATGCTACTATTTTCAAATGCTCCACAGTGTGTACTGTCCATTCCAGCCATGTCAGGGTCTGTATTTTCACAGCAGACATGCAGCTCTTATTTTAATGCTGGGCTTAATTTAGAGATTGACTGCTTTCCTTTATTGCCACACAAATCCTAGTCCCGTTCTTTAAAGTATTTGCACACAAAACATCAAACTATCTATTGTAGCCTTTCCAAAATCTCCTCATTTGTGAATTAATATAGCAAAAAAATTTCACAAATATTGCATAAATTTTATATATATGGAGTGATGATAGATAGATTAGAATACCACTAATTTTATCATAAAATATGATATCATTCACTTTAATTTCTTACATGGACTGATATATATTACATTCAATAATTACAATATATCTAATGTGGAAATAATCAATAAAGACACCCACAGGATACCAACAATACAGTAAATGCATATTGTACTCTCATAAATAAATTATAATTTTGATAAAAAATATAATCACATGTGAGGTCTCTGGCAGTTACAGGAAGTTCCCTGCAACAGTTACGTGTAACTCCAGGCAGTGGTGTGGGTATGTCTGCAAGAAGTCCAGAAGCAGGGTTTCTGCTTACTGTTAGGCACAAAGATATGAGCTTTACATGTTTTATATTAGCAAGGTGTTATTTTTACTGTATTTTAAAAACATTTTGCATCATTTTACTATCAATGCAGTCACTACTGTCACAAAAAACAATGTGCTCAAAGAAATCTTTCTCTCTCTGTTCTCAAACACCAACTATCAGATCTGCACCTACAGGGTTAAGCATTCTAGTGGTCTGGAGATCGAGGTGGCAGTGTAAGCACGGAGAGGTGGAGACAATTTGAATTATCTTATATTACATTGTGGGGAAGCAACAATGAGTCAAAGTAAATTAAGTCCATCTTTAAAATGTATCCTTCATTTTAAGACTAGCTCTGTTTGCCTGTTTGAATAATGTTCTAATGTTTGTATTCATAAAAGTCTTTGCTTTTACTGTAGTCCTCATTAGGAAAACTCTAACAATATGTTTGGCACTGAAGCATTGGATATGCTCTGTAGAAAATTACTGTTAAACATTTAATAGATTACAATTTGGTTTCCATGGAAGTCTAATCTAATTTTCTCCATTGATTACCTGGAGTTTGTGAAAGACACTTTCCATTCTCCAATATCATTTTAGTTTAAAATTTTTCAAAAAAAGTGTCCTTGATTTTATGTGAGCCAAACATAGTAAGAAATATTCTATCAAGTGTATGCTTTCTCTCTCTCTCTCCTCTCATTAGTCCTTCATGTTTATAAGGTATGTTGTGAATCCGAAGCTCTGTGGGTGTGGGTGTGCACATCGTGGTACATGTGGGTGCATATGGATGTCAGAAGACAACCTTAGGTGTCCTTCCTCTAGAATATAATCCTAAATTTTTTGAGACAGGATTTCTCATTTGCCTGGAGATCACCAATAAGGTTAGATTGGCTGGCCAACTCCAGAGATCCTCCTGTCTCTACCTTTCAAATGCTGGGAATGTATGCATGCCATAATGAACATTTCTATGTTGGCTCAGGGGGTGAAACTCAGGTCCCATGGTTATGAGGAAAGAACTTCACTGAACAAGACTCAGACCCTCTACATGTGTTTTTTTGGCATAAGCTAAAATTCACAATATACAAAGAGGAAGACTTCCTTCCATTGCAGCTGACCATACTTTTACTTTACTGGACACTGTCATAGAAATATTTGGCTTATGTTTGCATGTTTATTAAAAAGGTGGATTAATAGAAAGGTTGATATTCATCTCCAAGGTCAATCTTCAGGCAATGATAATTATACAAAAAAATTAAAGTGCCCCAAAGTTTTTTCATTTCTTCATAAAGAAACAGAGCAGAAGATTGACATAAGCTAGTTTGAAATGTAAAAACACCGTGTTGAGAAACACAGCCTGATGGATATCAGGCCACACCGACTACTTCACCAAATGGATTCTAATTATTTTAATTATTATTTTCTGTATATATACAAGAGTCATTTCCTGGTGAATATTTTACTTTAATTTAAAATTATTTCCTAACTGCAAGATGCTTTCTCAATCATTAGAAAATCATGTGTGTAAATTTTTACTGCATAAATTTTTACTGCATATGATTACTGATTTAGGATGCTGGAAAATATCTCTCTTTTTGATTTAAGCTACATTAATGTCCCAAAATGCCTTTAGAATATGTAAATTATAAAAATTTTCTGAGAAGAATTCTATTTACTTTTTCTTTTAAACGTGCTTTATCATTAATAAATATCAAAGAAAATGTCATCTCCTGCTGTCACTTCCAAAGGACTTTACAAGTCACTGTGGTCCAGTGATCCTTTGAAACTTGCAACTAAGCTGTGGCAGAATTGGAATGCAGCAACTTCACTAGCTGAAAAGCCTGATTTCATTGCAGTGTATTTTGCGAGCTGTTTGTATTAAGGCAGCAAAATGGTAACTGGCATTTGTCAGGCTTTTAGAGACATTGACATGTACAGTCCAAACATATCCTGAAGCAATGCTAAAATTTAAAACCAGCATCATTTAGGGCCATATTTCCTGGAGTTATCATATCCTTCAGCAAATTGTGAGGAAGAGAGCACTGTGAGGCTCCCACCTTCATGTAAGGAAGGAGGGGAAGTGCAGCAGAAGGGAGAGTATTCAGAGAAAGAGGAGGAGACAAATATATTCTGCTGCTGGCTTTTGTTGCTGGCTTAGTATTAGGTTCTTTAGACTAGTGGATTCAAGGCTTAAACCTGGGCTGGGGAGAGGACTCATTAGGTAAAGCCCCTCTCTATCATGTAAAATTTTGAGTACCAAGCTCAGATCCACAGAACTCTTGGAAACCTTGAAGCTGTGACTGGCTTATGCTATCCTAGTAAGGCTCTGGAGAGATGGGAAGCAGAGGCACAGAAATTTCCAGGCAGGTCATATGCCAACTATCCTGGTGAATGGACCACTAAACAAGAGACTTGCCTCAAATGAGGGGGAAG
>PVHP010007385.1:0-56911 GCA_004024765.1 Zapus hudsonius | reverse complement strand
TGAAGAGAAGCTTCTCTTTTTCAGATGGTCATGACCACTGAGATAACTCCAAAGACATCATAGTGCTGAGGAGAAATGACAGTGGAGTGTTCAGCATTGGGATATCTCTATCACACTTCCAGAGGTTAAGGGTCTTTTGCAGAAGAGGAGGTGGAAAGATTATAAGAGACAAAGGATGGGTAGGATTGCTTACAATGCAAGCTTCCAGACACAAAATGGCCTTGATATTCATGACTTTGAAGCACCTGAAAATATCTACACAAGCCCTTCATAACTGGAGGAAAAGATGGTGACACCAAAACAAAATAGAGACTAATTGAGACAGGGAGGTAACATGAGAGAGGGTGGGGAGGGAATGAAAATGGTTTATTGTCTATAATTATGGAAGCTAGCAACAAAATATTAAACAAAAGAAAAATGTAGATTAGGAAATCAATGCATGGCAGTGCCAACACCTAGTGAGGTTTCAGTGCTCTGAAAAGCTGAGTTCACTGGTCTGAAATGCAGAATGTCAAGGTGCCAGGGAACCTGAAGGCTCATTACCCATACCACCAAGTAAATGGATTTAACAAGGAGGAATCATAATATTGTTAGAAAATTCTCACAAACCCAGAAAAACCAAGATCTTTATATTTGCTCCTACCATATTCTACTAAAATGATAAAATAATGTGAATAAGGCATACCTGTGAAATTATTACCATAAAGGCTAGGAGAAAAAGAACATAACAAAATGAGTTTAGCATTAACATTCCACAGAGCCAGATGAAGTAGCCACAAATAATCAAGCAAAATTAGAAATAGTTTTTAAAAGTGGGCATTTCCTTCTTCCATAAAATAGTTTCCATTATATCACTTAAATATTTTTTACTTTTATGACAGCAACAGTCTCTGGATAATAAAATGCTGGAGACTTTGGTGTCAGGCTGGGAAAGATGTTTGTGGAACTTTATAGAGAACACAGTTTGAAAACATAAGACAAAGTCAACTACAAATAAAAAAAAGTCCACTTCTCAAACTTCTTGCACAGACACATATGCAATTAGACATGGGGTTAAAAGAAATCAACTTTCCCACAATGACAGCCACCTTCTCAATGTCCCTTTCCCAACCAAGTTAAGAAACAAAACCCTCGGGTACATTGCTGCAATAATAATGAAATCCAGACAGGCATCTTGAAACTTGAAACAGAAAAAACAAAACTATCCAATGGAACTCATTCATTAGAAGTCCGTGGTTCATTGAAACTTGCAAAATGTGGAAGAAACATGACCTGAATGTGTCATGAATGATAATGATCTTATGCCCAGGCTGTGCTTTCTCCCCAGATGGAGCCCAAACACTTTTCCACATTTCCTAAGGGGTGGAGAATAGGCAGCCAACTATTACTACAAATTAATAACTTCTGGACTAACAGTAGACTGACGACTAGGGTCCATTGTTACCCAGGAGATTTAAGAACCTGAAAAGCAAAGGACCTCCTGATGCATCGTAAACAAACTAATTCAACTGAGAAAATATTTTACTAGCAATCCTTGTTGATACCAGACTGAATGCTTCCTGTAGAATCAAAGTAGAAGCAGGGCAGGATGGGATACACCTAGAATCCCAACACTTAAAAACTCAAAACTGGACATGAGTAGTCCAAAGTCATCTTCCGGTACATAGAGAGATCAATGGCAGCCTGAACTACATGAGACCCTATCCCAAATAAACAGAGAGCAAAATAGCCATAACTAAGAATCCCTCTTTTGCGTTTTCTCACCCTAGTCTTAAAGCTGTAGAAGAAGTAAGTTTGAGAAAGTTCTTGAACCAGCAATGCTCTTCTCTCCAATGAGGAAGAGGAGAAACAGGGACTGGTGTATAGTCAGGAGGAAGCTGCATGATTCGTTTCCTTGACTGCTGCACACTGCTGTTTTTACCTAGCTTCTATTCCATCACCAAACATTACCTAACTGTATTCTGAAAAGGAGTCCATGCACTTTAGATAGAGTCTACTCAGACTGAACCAATGTGACTGTCCCTCAGGAGAGGGCAGGTGCACTTCGAAGCTAGGTCATTGGGCAGTCTCTGTTTGGAATCTCAACCAGGAACTAGGCGAAAAGACAATGTGATTTTGCTTATTGATTCCAGTGGTAATGGATGGACAAAGGGCTAAAGTTCTTAGGTCACAGTCATCAGATGGTGGCCTCAGTTGGCTCTTTTCAAGCATGATCCCTAAGTTGTCTTTATTCTTCTATAAGATTCCCACATAATTCTGAAAATTTTTCTTTACAGTTTTTGAAGTTTCTTTGTGCTGCTTTCAATGAAAAACCAATCCAGTGTTTAAGTTTAATCTTTGTCACAAACATCCAGGTAACAATTTCACTTTAGGTTTCTACATTGACAGGTATTTGTGGTTTTGTCAACTTCTTAATGGAAGTCAAACAGGCAGGAAAAAAAAGCATAAATCATAAATATATAGTTCAGTGGACCTTTACAAATAATTCTGTATAATCACCAATCAGAAGAAGACATCCAAGTTTGTTACTTCATGAGCAATTTTAGATCAGTTGACATTTCAGCAAGATTTCCAAACAGATCTAATGTGTGCTGAAACTTGACATTCATAGACACAGAACACGAAAAAAAGTGTAGTCACCTCCTTACTAACTTACGTAGTAATGAATACCTCAAAAACAACTCAGATTTCTAAAGATCATGCTTACATTTTCTGATGTTACTGAATTTTCTATAACTGAATCTGTGGTATATTTTTATAAACTTTGTAGGATGGAACAAAGATAATGTTCCTCAACATTATCTTTCTTCAAAGACTTCCCATGTGATATATACGGCAATATTTTTTAATTATTTGTTATTAATGAATGAACATTCCACATTGTACCTATTCCATTGTTTATTATCATTGGAGTTTTTCATTTAGGAGTTGTTATAATAATACAGGCAGGAAAAATATTGATAGCTTCTGAGTGAAATTTTAGGAATAAAATTATGGGGTCATGATTTTACATGTATATATATAGTCATACTAGGTAAAAACAGATTTTCTCAAAGTGGTTGTTACAGTTTCCATTTGTTCTGAAACTTTATTATCAATGTATGTTGTCTGAAGCTTGTTGGCAGGCTGGCTGGCTGGTTAGTTTAGCCATTTTAATTGTTATGTAATGATATTTGGTGTGGTTTTTATGTGTATTTCCCTGTTAATTGGAACTATAAAGGACAAAATTTTATGAGTAAACTTTCATATGAATTAGCCATTTGGTCATCTCATTTTGTGAATTTTCTATTCAAGATTGCTACTCAGTTGTTAAACTAAGTTTTTCCATCACTTTCTTTTTGATAGTTATAAGTTTGGATGCTTTAAAATGAGTCATTTGTTTAGACAATCCCTTTCCTTTGGCATGATTTGAATCAGTCTCCTTTATTCTCTTTCTGATCACAACCCTTACCTTGGGATCCATCCTAGTCCTATGGAGTCTAATTTAAAAAAAAAAAACTGTTTGAACAGTTTAGTAAAAATCCTTTATTGATAGATATTTCATTGACTTTCTTTCCTCACATAATCAATAACTTGCTACTTGCCCTGCTAGTAGGACAGACAGAATATCCTCTCTCCTCAGATTGATCTTCTTAGTAATGTGAGCTCTACTGATCACAGTTTTTGGCTATGGATTCCTTCTGTCCCTTGTTGTATTAGGAATTCACTTTCTCTTCTTCTCCACATTGCATAATTCCCTGAACCAGCCTCTCTAGATCAAGTCAGTCTACGGCTGTTTCAAAGTTTAAATGCTATACAATATTTTGGTGCATATAAAATATGACTATTAAACCAAAATTATATATATATATGGTGTGTGCCTCTGTGTGTGGAGATGTATGTGTGTGTGTGTGTGTGTGTGTGTGTGTGTGTGTGTGCGCGCGCGCGCGCGCGCGCGCTGTGGTATATGTGTAGTTTGTATATGAGTGTATACAGGACATAGGTGTGCAGAACAGATGGCATGTGTGTAAGGAGACCAGAAGAGAATGTCATTTGTCCACTGCTAATGAATTTTCATGTTGTTTACTTAAGACAGAGTCTCCCTGAACATGGGGCTGTCATTTTTTGGTCATACTGCTAACTAGTAATCCTGAGAGGAAACTCCTTTGTCCACCCCCACAAAGGGCTGGGTGAGGCACATGTGGCCACATCTGGCTTTTTGTGGTTCTAGAGCTCAGATTCATGGCTTCATGTTTTCACAGAGAGCACTCTAATCTGTTGATCAATTTCCACAGCACTCAAATTTATATATTTTTTTCAGTATCCTCT
The DNA here is from genome assembly GCA_004024765.1 of Zapus hudsonius. Lineage (NCBI taxonomy): Eukaryota > Metazoa > Chordata > Mammalia > Rodentia > Dipodidae > Zapus > Zapus hudsonius. Next base: position 52,603 of record PVHP010007385.1, on the reverse strand, counting down.
CCTACTTAGTGGGAGATCTTGACAAAAATATATTTTTAATTTTAATGAAGTTCCCTTCTAAATCCTTTCATGTTTAACATTTTCTATAACAAAACATTTACTAGCATAACTTTGATCTATTTTTTTCCTTTTATCATGGACAATAAGATATATATGATTACCAATTTAGGAAGATAATATATTCACCTGAAAATGCTTAAATGCATATTTTTTGTGGGATGAATAAGTTACTTTTGTTGTTATATGAAGTGACACAATATAGATTTTATCAATGTACTTATAGTCTAAAAATAATGCACTCCACCTAAATCATGGAACTCCAAGTTAAGTCCACCATATTTAAACATTAATGGCTAACCATGCCTTGGCTTTAGTAGAGAAACTGTAGTCAGCAGAGATAAGAAATGGATACTCATATAATTCTTACTAGGAATTTACCTCCAATTTCCTTTTTTAACTTGAAAAATAGCTTTGAGAAATATCTAATATAAAATTAAAAATCAATGGGTAGTTTTATGTGTCAGCCATACCTGGGCACTCTTATCTAGTCCATCAATCAAGTACATGATCTTTCCTTTGAGTCTTCATAATAATGCCACAATAGAGCAGATTTGAAAATAACTACCAGAGTGAACACTCTTCTCTATGGACCACCTTACATCACAATGGGTGTCTGTGATGGGGGGTTGGGGGAGAGAGAGAGAGAGAGATAAAAGAGGCTCATTCTCCCTATTTGGTCAGCAGCAGTCATGTTAGAAACTCACCATGCAACCATAGCACTCTAATATGGAATATAAACAAATTTACAATACATTGTTTCTATTCTCCAGTGCATATTAATTTAGAAAAATTCTACTACATTGTGACCAACAGTATAGAAAATAAGGACTGCTCATTGAGTATCTTTTCATGCAAAACTCTTTATATTGTGTTTTATTTAATTTGACACCAAAACTGATGAATTGCAGTATTCCTAGTTTAAAGATTAGGCCACTGAGTTCAGAGAGTGTAAATAAAGGATGATGACTTCAATCAAACAACTAGTAAGAGACTGTCTCTAACTAGTATGGTGTGATTTTCTAGTTTCATCCATTTTCTCTTCCAGTTGGAATTATTTCTTCTACTGGATTAAAAGCTTTAACTCAGAGGCTGAGCCCTTTATATCCATTATTGATTAGTGTGTGTGTGTGTGTATGTGTGTGTGTGTGTGTGTGTGTGTGTGTGTGTGTGTGTGTGTGTGTTTGCAGTATGTGTATGGGTATTCCTAAATGTGTATGTGTATGCATGTGTATGGGTGTATGTGGAGGCCAAAGGTTAATGTCAGTGGTCTTGGTTACCATCCATCTTACTTTCTGACACAGTCTCTTGCTGAACTTAGAACTCACCAATTCATCACGACTAGCTAGCTGGTACGCCCAGAGTTTCCTGTCTCCATCTCCCTAGTTGTGAGATGTGGTGTTTTTGTGTGGGTATTGGGGATCTGAACTCAGGTCTTCATGATTTCAGGGCAAGTACTTTTCCCACTGAGTCAATCTCCTTAGCCTCTTCCATGTTCCTTCTTATTTAATCTTTCCTAGTACATTGTCCATACAAACCCATTTCCCTCAGCCTACCTACTGGAGCCACTGGAGAACCGTAAGAAGAACAAGAGATAGCATTGCTAAGACCAGAGCTCATGGCATGGAGGTACTGGAGAAAATGGCTTATGCAACCTTGAGCTCCAGTCTCAGGTCCCTGAACAGGCTCCATAGTTTTCCTTACTGCATTGCATCTTTTGATTTATAGCTTTAATTTATTCAATTGGAATCTCCAGAAAAAAAAAAACTTAAAGACTATAAGAACTTTGACACTTCATAAAGGCCTGGAATATCAGCTTTAATAATTATGTCCTGTGTGAATAATGAGACACCTGGACTATAGTAGACCCTGTTATGTACAGAGTCCTACTATTGCTTGATGGGGAAACAACACAAACTTTGCCATCAACAAGTTGATCAAAGCACTTGAATCTGCGCCTGTAGCTCTGAATCATGACTGTGATAATATGACGACAGGTAGTAGCAGTAAAGTGGAGAAAGATAAAATTCATAATGCTAGTATTTCCTTGCTTTATAAACCTACTGGTGGCTTTTTTCCCCTATAAGTACTCCTAATGTCAAGACACTGCTGGGGGAAACACATGGTGTGGTAGTTTGAATGTATGTCCCCAATCAACTCAAGGGCTTTTATTAAAACTTGGGTCTCCAGCTGCCTGGATGAAAGAGGTGTCATAGGGGACAGATCCTGGGGTCCAGGCCTATGGTGCACTGAGGGTGGATCTGATTCTAGCCCAAAGGAATGCAGGACTGTCAGAGCTCTGCTTGAGTTCCCTGAGTCAGGTTGCATGTCTACTTGTGGTGCTGGCTCTTTGGTGGTGTCTCTCTGCTTGGATCTGTGAGAGGGAGCCAGTTTCTACAGCCATTTTGGAACTTCCCCTGGATCTCTAAGTCAGAAATAAATCAGGTTTTTCCCATAAACTGTGTCTGGTTTGCAAGTTCATCCCAGCAACATGGAACCCACTACAACAAATATCCAGCAGTCTGCTCATCTCTCCCCGTCTTGCTCAGGCAAAACAGGCAGTTCTGAGAATGAATCCAGCAGATGAGAAGCAGTTGCTCAGGAGAATATGAAATTTACTACATTCAGAAGTCCAGGTTGTCAGGGTCACCATGAGGTATTGATATAGTTTGGATCTTATATGTGCATTAAAGGCCCGTGTGTTAAAGGTACTTTCTCAGAATTGGCAATACTGAGAGATGTTGGAAACTTCAAGAGTTTGGGCCTAGGTTTTAAGTCATGAAGCATAACCTTGAAAGGGAATGTGGGGTCCCTGTCTCCTCTTTCTCTTTTCCTCATTTCCTTGCCCTCAAGACTGGGTTTGCTCCACCTCATACACCATGATGGGTTGCTTGATCACAGACCCAAAGCAACAATGACAATGGATCAGGGGCTGGAACTTCTAGCAGTCTTAGCAGAAATAAAACTTTCTGCTTCATAAATTGATATTCTCAGTTATGTTATATTGTAACAGAAAGCAAAGCGACTTGACACCAAACCAAACTTGGAACTTCAAGTTACCAAACCAAAATCAGGAGCTAGACCAAAGCAAGAAGCCTAGTTGAAAACAGGGTTTCAAGGTAACAGGTATGGACTCCTTGACCAAGAAGACATGATTTCCTTTCTCAGACTGCACATAGAAAATCAGTCTAGCAAATGTAGACTTTTACCCTAGCATCATTGCCAGGGAAAGGGAAGACTGTGAGACTAAAAAAAATTAATTTTTGGGTGCATGCTCCAAGGAAATCCAGAATGAATATGCAGGTGCTCTTCAATTTACAATAAGGCTCTAAGTAAGTTTGTGATAAGTTGAAAATATTCAATAAAAATATTAAATATCACAGCTTTGCACCACTGCAAACAGTAACCTTGGTCATTTCTCCTGAGGATTGTGTGACTGGGATCCATTTATCACCCAGCATTCTGAAAGAGCATCGTACCTTATACACCCAAGGAAACATCAAGATTCAAAGCCTGAAACATAGCTTTTATCGAATGGATATTGCTTCTATGTCATCACTAAGATGAGATATACTCAGGGGCACCAATATGGTTGTTGCAGTTAGGTTTCTATGTGCTGCGCAGAAAGAACCCAAGAAAAGCACCTTGTGGAGGAATGGGTTTATTAGGCTTATGGACTCCAGGGAAGATGCCATCCTGGCAGGGAAAATGATGGCATGAGCCGAGGGGTGGACATCACCTCCGCTACAGCACTGAAAACAATGGCAGGATGGTGTGCCAAACATTGGCAAGGGGAAGCTGGCTTATAACCCCCATAGGCCCACCCCCAACAACACAGCTCCAGAGAGGTTGTAAAACCCAAACTGCCATCAGCTGAGGATAAATCAATCAGAACATATTCATTTGTTTGTGGGGGATACCTGGATCAAACCACAACAGTCCACCCCTAGCCCCCACAAACTAATAATCAGACATGATGTAAATATAATATGTTCAGCTCAAATCCTAAATCCCCACAGCTTTCAACTGAGCCATAATACCAAAATATAAACCCGTAATGGCACCAAACATTCACACTGCAAAACATGAGGCATGGAAAAAACAGATTGAACAAATACAAGATTTAAAACTAGAAGGGAAACCTCAATCTCTAACTCCAATTTCAATGATCCTGCATTTGAACAAGTCTCTTGGAGATTCAATTCTGCCCCTCCAGCTCAGCTACTCACAGTACAGGAAAACTTCATCTGGTACTGGCAGCTCATCTTGGCACCCATCCATAGTCCTGGAATTCTTTGGGTCTCCATTGCAACCCACAGTTCATCCTCGTGGCTCCATTGGGCTTCCATGCAGGCAATCTAGTACACCTGCTTCACATTGCTATTGGCTATTTTTAAAAAAACAAAACTGTGTTGCAAATCCAATGACCCTCTCTTCTTGCATTTGTTCTACTCCACATAATCAGGTGGGATACCAACTTGTTAATCCAGGGGGTAGCAAAGCATTCAGACCCCTTACTTCAAAGAGTCCACATTCTTCATTGTTCCAATGCAGACCAGCTGGCCCAATCTCAATGGTTATAATTAATCTCTCAAACAACTGCAGGTGAACGGGCAGCAGATTCGACCCAAAGATCTTTCTTTCTGTGCCATCTCCATCTGCTCACACCAGTCCATCTTTATGTAAAGCAACCCTGTACAGGTTCCCAGGACACAGGCAGGCAGAATGCAAGCCTCTCAAGCTAACTGCTTCTGGCACAGTCCTGACAAAGTTCTTTCTCACCCTTGTAAGCCAAACCTCACAGTCCATAGTCCTTAATTCAGGTCTTTTAACTCTGACCAGAATGGTCCATCAAGCTGTACTTACAGCACTGCAAGGTGTCTCTTAGGATGAGGTTTCAAATCCTTCCATATTCCTCATGCAGATCACTTCCAAAAGGCCCAAAGCCATAGAATCACGGTTCTAGCAGCAACAGATGACCCCACTCTCTGGTATCAAAACTATTGCAGTCAGCTTTCTAGTTACTGCACAGAAAGAACCCAATCAAAAGTGGCTTGTGGAAGAATGGGTTTATTAGGCTTATGGACTCGAGGGGAGACTCCATCTGTCAGGGAAAATGATGGCATGAGCAGAGGGGTGGGCATCACCTACACCACAGCACTGCAAACAATGGCAGGAAGGTATGCTAAACACTGGCAAGGGAAAGCTACCTTATAACCACAAAAGCCCATCCCCAACAACACAGCTCCAGGGAGGCTGTACAACCCAAACTGCCATCAGCTGAGGATGGATCAATCAGAAAACATTCATTTGTTTCTGGGGGACACCTGGATCAAACCATAATAGTGGTTCTCTTTTTATGAGTTCTAGAAGCCTCACAAAACTCCCTAAGTAGTCTTCTCCAGTCAACGGTCGGATGCTCTTTAACTTTGACCCATTTTATGGTCTTTGAGTGACCATGATAGTCACCTTCCTCTGGCTACATTATGACTCATAAATGTTTTTCCCTTTATGCTAGCCTGCATTTAAGGAGGCTGTTCTTGCTGAAACTCAATACAACTTTGACAAAGAGGCCAAACTGGATCACAAGGTCTGACCTGCCCACCCCTATCTATGCTAGGCTATATTTCTAAATCCAGTTATTCACTAGTTTATTTGTCTATCTTCCTGTCAGACTTTTCTCACATGTCTATAAAGCATAGTCTGAAAACTATTAAAATATCTTCCTATTTAAAAAGAGGAGAAATTAACTCATGTTCATATTTCTTGTGTCTAAGCCTTACAATTGGGTTGCCAGATTTCTGACTAGGCTCATTAATTTACTTAATTATTAGATTTTTAGGAATAATTGAACCCTCAATTTATAAAGCCTCAGGGCATAACTCAATAAAAACTTGCATTAAAATATCCATGAGCAGCTGCAATAATAACAAAAATAAAATCTAGCTGCATAAAACTACATACCCGTCCACTACTTCGTCTGGACAGACCAATTTATAAGAAGAAGTTTAGCCTCCTTCCATAAAATTAATTTGTCAGAACTCCCTTAGGCCTGTGTGCATGGATCTAATAGGTATGTTTTCTGATGACATAAATTGCCCTAACACCTTAAAGTAGAATTTAGGGGGCATTCAGAGCCTATTTTGAATGGCACAGGTTTAGACATTGAGTATCTTATGGCTAAACCTGGCAACACCACACATTTGAGTAAGTCACATAAGTTATGGTGGCCATCATTTTCAAACTTTAAGATAAACATATCCGAGTTTGTGTTTATAGCTCAGAAGGCATCAATGAGTTAACAATGGTATCCAGAACTCTTTGGGTATTTCGTGTCTTGCATATTATTGAGTGCAATAAGCTATCGGACTTGATTTGCAAACTTTAGAATCATGTCGCCATTAGCGGTTCACATTCATTTAGATTCCATGGGCCCAAAGTGATTTATGGAAGTTTAGGAAACGTAGAGAAGATGTGATCCGTGCCCTTGATGTACCTACAGCAGAACTTTTGTTTTGCAGTACACTCAATTATAATAACTGACTCCTTTTCCATATGCAGAAATATCTCCCAGAAATAATTAACTGCAGACACAAAACAATTAGGTGGGTGCAACCTCATAAAATGTGGTTGTTGGTTAATTGGCTCATATTCACGTTGTGATATTTGCATCTACCACCTTACCACCTGCAAACTTTTAGCTTGCAAAAAAAAAATGAAGCGAGGTTTCAAAAATATGGCCTTGCAAGTGTAATCTAAATAGTCAATGTGACCTGCATTTTCTATGGGCATCCTTAATAGCACTCAGAAAATGCTCAAGCACATGGAGATATAAAACACTATTCTCTGGACTACAAATTCTTTGTAGAAAGAATAATGAATTCCAGGACCTTAGAGCAACACCTAGGCCTCATCTCAATTTTCTGTCCAAATCCATTTTCTGTCCAAGCCCTCTAAGTTCATCTCTTCTTTCTCTTATACCTGATGGCATTGGTTTGTATCTTAAGGTTTTAATGAATGCTAACGCTTCTCCATTGGTTGCTGTGAGACATTAGTAAAGAACATTTTCCTTAAGTGGATCTTTTTCTTTTTCATCATGGTTTGGCCTGAATTCCTCATTGATGCTCTGCAGTTCTCCCATTGATCAACTACATATCTGCCACTCCCAAATAAAGAACCTTAAATACTCATGTCTCGTGCAGTGTTCTGTAGAATTGGATGTCAAACTCCCAACACTTAGTTCTAACTGATCATGCTAACCAGGCCAGAGCCTACTAGGTACACATATAGGTCAATACCAAAAGACATATGACATCCAGAAGGCTGGAACAGCTCCAGAAGAGATGTCTTAGCCAAGACTGAGAACCAGAATCTATCTCAGTGACATCTGGATTTAGAATTACATAATCACACCTGGAAAAAAGCTTAGCATCTCAGCCAAGAAGTACATAGAACATAGCAAGCAGCAAATAAACAACCATAATCTAAACCTTTCCACAGATTGCCAGGACTGGACTCAGTGCTCACCAAAGGCGGCGCTTTGTCTGTTGAAGAAACAAGGAGCGGGCAAGGTACTTTCCCAGCAACTCCTCACACCCTCCAAAGCAGAAACTGCCTGTTCCTGCTTTCATGCCCCTTTAACTTCTTGCTGAAACTGCTGAGGTGAGTGTTTTCAACAGCTATTTGTTCAGCAAATCTTTGATTTCTAGTCATCAGCCTTTATGGGTCTTAGTGACAGCAGATTACAGCTATGCCTGGGAGAGAACTGAAGCTTCTTATGAGAAAGTTGGGGAACTTCTGAGGGGTCTTGATCATGGGGAAATTCACTTTAGAGAAAGTAAAGGAGGAGAGGAAGGACAAAATAGGAGGAATAGGAAGCAAAGGACAGGAAACAGAAGAAAGAGGAAGGGAGAGCGAGTGGAAAGAGAGAATGAAATAATAAGAGGAAACCAATATCTAAGTGATTATGGTAGATAATCCTATTCAGAGGACATGTACTATTTATTTATTTATATACTTTCCTATTGGAAAAAAAAGATGTCTATGATTTTTTTTTTGTTTTTAGCTTTTCTGAGGTAGGGTCTCACTCTAGCCCAGGCTGACCTGGAATTCATTCTGTAGTCCAGGCTGGCCTCAAACTCAGAGCGATCCTCCTATCTCTGCCTCCTGGTGCAGGGATTAAAGACTTGTACCACCATACGAGTCTGTCTATGATTCTTAAAGCCAGATTAATTTTTCTCTTATTTGAAAAACAATGTGTTCTGGGAAAGAAGGGGGAGAGAAGGAGAAGGAGGGAGATTAAAAGAAAGGAAAGAGGAATGAAGGAAACAAGGAAGAAAATAAAGGTGAGAGAAATGAAAGCTTTTGAATAATAATACACACACATATATATGTATATATATTCATGATATATAAATGACAGAGCTTACATGTATATACATGTATATATGTATATGTATATATATGTATATATATATATATATATATATATATATATTCATAATATATAAATGACAGAGCTTATTTAAAGAGAGCACTGTCTATTTATGGAGAACCCAGGAACTGGGGAGAGTTGTGATTACAAAGAAAAAAACTGTTTAGAGCATGAAGGTATCTTTGATGATTGCCCCAAAAATCAAATCCCACCTATCAAGAAGCATCACTTATGTGTTCAGAAATTCTAGGTTAACCTACCAATTCCTCCTTCTTGAATAAGGATAGACAAATATCTGTAGAAAGTTGAGTACTATCTTGGCATCAAACCAAGGAGCAAATAGCCACAAGCACCCAGAGAAACAAGTAGAACTGAGTAAACAGGATTGGAGAAGCAGATATGACAGAAAACCTCCAGCCTCCTCAGATAAATTTGAGAAGATATTTTATTGTATTGATTGAACAAGAACAGACTATAATAAAAAAGTAAAATATATGAGAAAGAAGAGTTTTTACAAAGTTAATATATGATTATGTTTAAAGAAAATATAACTAAGGAAATATAGAAAAGCACACCTTTGAGGATCTCAAGCACAATAAACCAAAAACCAGATTTGAGAACAAAGATAAGGAAGGTGAGGGTGTCATAGTCAGCCACACGCTGCTGGGATGAATCTCCAAACCAGGTACAATTTGGGGGAGGAAAGTATTTATTGAAACTAACAGATCCAGGGGAAGTTAAGGAAAGGCTGGCCCCCTTTCACAGATCCAAGCAGAGACAGACAGAACCCACCACCAGCATTCTCAAGCAAGCACCTCCAGAAGCAAGCAAGCAAGCACACTCTAAACTAGCAAACAAGAGGAACTCCAGGCTTGAGATCAGACTGCTGTTTGCATATGTATAGCTAGAATTCCAGACCCACCCCAGAAACACCTTAGGGCTAAACCCTAGGATCTGGCCAAGGTGTCACACCTCCTCCAGCCAGAACTGGCTGGAGACAATTTACAATTATAATAAACTTTTGAATCTATTGGGGGACATTATTCAAACTACCACAGAGGGTGAATTACAAAAGCCCAATGTCTAATTAATAACAATACTGGTATGTGAGAGAATATCACATGAAATGGAGGGGACTATTAAATCAATAGCACGAGGGATATACCACATTGCAAACACAGGCAATTCCAAAATTAATGATCCTATCAAGTGGCAAGGAAGGGCAATAAAAACAAAGCAAAACTTTAAAAAATGGAAAATTATAGATGAGGAAAAACTAAAAGATCTAAAAAGTTTTCCAAAAAAAAAAAAATAGACCATCTGAATACATAGAAGAAGGAAGATAAAAGCAAATAGAAGAAGAAGAAGAAATAGACTCATCACCATTATCACCATTACTGAAGGAAAGAACCAGCAAACAGAGGGAGGTAGAGAAAAATGACATTTAGTCATTATTTCTAGAACTCAAAACTCCTCGCAGAGAAAGTTCCTTCAAAAAAAATGTTGAAAAGACCAATATAAGATGTAACTTTTAGAGATTATAATATAGAAATAAGGAGTTTTCTTTCCTGAATTGAATCAAAACCAAAACTGGTAACTTGTAATTTCGGCTGAAATTACAATGACAGTACTCTGTGGGTTCAAAGAATATAAATAATTAAGATGTAATCAGGAATTACCCTGAAAATAGCCTTTTATGACTTCATAGGCAGCTCTATAAAGAATAGCAATTTATGTGAAGACTTGGAGAATTGTTCTATACAAATAGGAAATTAGAAAATATTTTAAAATTAATGGCATGGCTATATTGTATGATTGAACACATTTTCTATTACTTAATTATTCAGGGAACTAAGATATGGAAGCAATAGATTATTGCATTAGATTTCTGTCACTAAAACAGCATCATAAGATTTTTAGAAATCTTCACCCTGGCTCACAGTGTGGATGATGTCAAGTCTCCACCAATTATCCTCGTGGCTTTGGTGTTGATGAAACTGTACATCAGACAGTGCGGGCGATGGAGCAAAAGTGCTTGCTGTGTATCCACAAAGCAAAACAGGGAACAAGGAGGCAGAGGGGTCCTACAAGCCTCTCCAGAGTCCTGGTCCCAACGGCCTCAAGAGATATCCCTCTAGATCTCATCACTCAGAACCCCTCCATGCTCAAAGGTGCCATCTGAGAACCAACATGTATTTACATGAATCTTTGGGGAAATTCAATATCAAAACTATAGCAAATATTTTATATCATAAATATGTGCCTTGAAGGTAACTAATTACCCTATGAGATTAAAGCTATTCATTTAAAAAATTCAAGATCTGGAATGATCATACACAACAATGTCCTAATTAATCTTTATAAAGTAAGTTTTACTATATTTTAAAATTTGTTTTATTTATTTGCAAGAGAGAGAGAGAGAGAGAGAGAGAGAGAGAGAGAGAGAGAGAGAGAGAGAGGACATGCCAGGGTCCTCTAGCCACTGCCAATGAACTCCAGGTGCATGTGCCACTTTGTGCATCTGGCTTTATGTGGGCACTGGGGAATAGGACTCTGGTCATTAGGTTTTGCAGGCAAACACCTTAAAAATGGGCCATCTTTCCATCCCAGTTTTACTGTATTTTTAATAAAATACTATATATTTTATAAAATATATTTTGATATATTACATATTGTACAGTCTATGATATATGATGTATGGTGTTTGATGTGTGATATGTGATGATATATGATGTATGATCTGTCATGTATGATATATGATGTATAATATATGATTTTAATGTGTGATATATGATATATACACATATACATATATGTATATATACATATAGACATACACACAGATGTTGAAAAGTAAAAGGCAGAGGAAAATGTAAATGAAATAAGTTTTATTTATATTTAATAGATTTGAAGAAGGTAAATGGGAGTTTATGGATAAATTTCAAGCTGATGAATAAAATAGAAAAAATGTAGCATTAAAAATCATTTTGAATTATTGAATATTAATAGACATCTTTCTCAAACTCATACCCATTATGATATACTAGGTAGTGAGAGCATATGGTGATGTCATGATTGCTCACTTTTTTATCCATAGTCTAGTTTTACAGCCCATAATTAAAATGAGAGCATTTTCATCTATCTCTTTTTGGACTATTTATTTCATCAAGAAATGAAGAGCAAAAGACTAAACCAGGCTGTGCAGATAGTTCAGTGAGTGAAGGGTTTACCACATAAGCATGAAGACCTGAGGACATACCCTCAGCACCCATGGAAAAATGAAGGGTATGATAGCACTCACATGTAATCCAGAACTAAGGAAGTGGAGACATAAGATGGAATATTGATTGAGGAAAATATCCAAAGTAGACCACTGGCCTCTACACAACACACGCACACACACACACACACACACACACATGGGACTAATCATGATTTCATTGCTGAAGGACAATGCAGAATCGCCACCAATTAGTGTAGGGACTTTTGGTAGTGCTTAGTGACCATCAATCAGGTGGGTAGGTGGTGGCGTCGAGGTTGCTTCTTTGAAATAGATTGGTTGATTCCATCGTGGTATATTTGAGAAGACACACTTGAGGCCTATGAAAACCCAGTAGATTATAGCAGTGGGTCAAACATCAAGGCAAAGTAAGAAATGATAACCATGATGTTTCCATCTTTAAGGAATTGCCAAAGAAAAATGAATTCTTCATTTTTTACACATGTTCCCTATGATCAGTTCAAATTCCTGGTCCAGAATATATTAATGATATGGTCCTTCTCACCCCTTGAGAAAAGAAGAGCAAGCTTTGATTCTCTTCTCCTCTTGAACTCTGTGTAGTAGGGCTGGACCTTTCTAAAATACCCACGCAGAAATCAAAAAAAAAAAAAAAAAAAAAAAAAAAAAAAAAAAAGAAAGAAACAAGGTACTTCTCCTACCAAACAGGGGACAGATATTTCTCTCATAGAAATAAGTGACATCACTTCAGTTTATATCATACTCAACATCAAATCTTCAAGAGATAAACACAGACTCACTCCAACATTGTCTCATTAGCTAAAAAGGAGTTGATTGCTTTGATTGTTATATAAAGGGCCCTTTCTCTAAATATAATTTTCAATTACCTCCCTCCCTCCCATTCTCTCCCCTGCCTTTCCTTCTTTCCTTCCTTTTCTTCTTCATTTAAATTTTTTTTTTATTTATTAGAGAGATACAGGGAGAGAGAGAGAAAGAGAGAGGAAGAAAGAGACAGAGAGTTTGAGAGAGAGAGGAAGAAAGAGACAGAGAGAATTTGAGAGAGAGAGAGAGAGAGAGAGAGAGAGAGAGAGAGAGAGAGAGAGAGAGAGAGAGAGAGAGAGAGAATGAGCATGCCAGGGCCTCTTTAACCCACTGCAAATGAACTCCACACATATATACTGCTTTGTGCATTTGGCTTTACTGGGGAATGGACCTGGGTCCAAGGTTTTGTAGGCAAGCCCCTCAATTGTTGAGCCATCTCTCCAGTCCTTCTTCCTCATTGTTTTAGAGGCTTTCTTTCCAGATCTGTTCATAGTTTCTCTAATCTGTCTGGAAAAGATTTAATACCATGAACTTGGGGATTTTGGACTGAAACAAGTGTATATTGAGGACCCTATGCACTATTTCATTTATTTTTGTTCCTTTATATTATAAAACAATTGATATATCTTGATCAAGAGTCCAGCCAGAGTTGGTGACATTAACTCATTGAAGTGAACATTCATGTTTAAATTTTAGATTAAAATTGAGGTTATCACAGTGAGTTTTTAAACATGGTTTTATAAACTTTTCAACGGAAAAAAGCACTTGCTGTTAGTTTAACAGACAAATAAATAATGATATATGCATTTTAATGGGATGTAGTCCCTTTTTACAGTTACCCCACCAGGAATGGCACATCTCCAAAGTATGACCACAAAATTTCAGAAAATGTATGGAAAATAAATTTTCTGGATAATTTTCCTCTTGCATTAATCTAGGCAACCAGATCATTTGAATTAATCAGGTGTCTTAACCACATGAAGGCAAGAGACCTGTGCCCTTCACAAAGATGCAAGCATTGGAATCATACTTAAGAAGCAAGCAAAACCACTCTTTAAACCTTAATGCAAGAACATCTTGGTTTTAATTCTGGGTGCAATATTATCTGGACGCATATGTTGGTCATTGCCTATAATTCTGAAAAGGGAAAGGACATTTATGACTTTATTCTTATCAAAATGCTTATATTAGCTTGTCTGATCATTTAATGAACTCTGTTGCAGTTGTTATATTTCAGATGATAATGCTGATCATCTGAAAGCTTACTTTTATCTTATTTTAACATATCTGAAAACTTTCATATGTGTAGTAACCTGATAATAATCCTCCACCTACTGCCCTCTTTTTTCTCCCCTCCACTGTTCCCCCTCAGAGAAACCTTTGCTTCTTTTTCTGAAAACTTACTTTTAGATCTCTTACTCAAAGTCCTTTCTTTAAAGTTCCAGTACTACAAGGTACTCCAGCAAAAAAAAAAAAAAAAGCATTTATGTAGACCAGTAGTTTCAAAAAAGCAACATTTAGAAAGTCTTAACTTTATTTAGCCCATCGTTTCACAGACTTACTAACTGAACAGGTCTCTTCCCATCTGATTCTTACTGACAGATCTTGAAGGGATGATGCTCAACTCTGAAACCATGGTGTCATGGTTTGATCCAGGTGTCTCCAACAAACAAATGAATGTGTTCTCAGTGATCAGTACTCAGCTGAGGGAAGTTTGGGTTTTACAACCTCGCTGGAGCTGTGAATTTGGGGTTGGACTTATGGGGTTATAAACCAGCTTCCCCTTGCCAGTGTTTGGCACACTTTCCTGCCGCTGTTTGCAGTGCTGTAGCGGAGGTGATGTCCACCCTCTGCTCATGCCATTGTTTTCCCTTCCATGATGGAGTCTCCCCTTGAGTTCATAAGTCTAAAAAATCCCATTCCTCCAGAAGCCACTTTTGCTTGGGTTCTTTCTGCACAGGAACTTGAATGCTGACTACAATTCATGGGTTTAAATAAAACTGTGGTATGGATTTTTAATGAATAATAAAAAAAATCTTAATATATGGATGACTTTTTCCTTATTTACTGAAAAGCTTGGAAATGTTTAAATAAAATCTTGCCACAAAAGAGAACACAGTGAAAGAAAAGAACAGTGCCAGAATGACTTGGAAAGAGATTTTCTGAAGTACCTCCAACTTGAAAGAGCAGTGATGATAGGGAAGCTGTTCAATATTCTGTGTGAAAAGACACAACAGGCAGTTGAGAATGAGGCTTTGTAATTTCTAAAATTCTTGATCCTGGTGCTTATTTTTGGGTTTGTAAAGTCAGAAGAAAACAGAGAAGAAAGGAAATAAACTAGGCAAAGAATGCTTGGTATGTCCTTTTTATACCATACTTAGTACTTCTACTTATAGTATACTTGGTACTTCTGTTTATAACATTCTTGGTACTTTTATTTATATCATACTTGGTACTTCTAATTACAGCATACTTGGTACTTGTACTTATAGCATACTTGGTACTTCTCATTATAGCATACTTGGTACTTCTACTGACAGCATACTTGGTACTTTTACTTACAGCATGCTTGGTACTTCTAATTATAGCATACTTGGTATGTCTTCTTCTCTGCATCCCTGATAACTTGGTAGAGGCTCCTAAACCCAGATTATGATCCCCTAACTACAGACAAAACTCAGTTGTGGTGGTGTCCACAGATACCTGCACGGTTTCAAGTGTTGACACAACAGGATGTATGCACATCTGACCGTGGTGAGAAATAGCTGAGAAATGTAGGAGAATATAGCCAGAGAATCTCCATGGTCAAAACACACCCTTTGAGAAAACAGTGAGAGTGCAAACAGAAAAAATGGATGACGTTTCAAGTGCCAGTTAGCCAGTTGATTGAACAGAGGAGTAAGAGAAACTATTTGCTTATTAATTTATGTAGAAAATAATTGCTCGGGGCAAGAAAGAAGCAAAAATAATTGCACAAAATAATACAAGAAAAGAATCAAGAAATAATGTGAAAAAGTATTTGATATGGGAACTGAAGGAAGGCAGGGTGGACTTTGGCTCATGATTTGTGGGAGTCTTTCATAGTGAAAGCTCAATGGTAGCTCAATGGGAGAAGTAATTACATTGCACCCAAGTCAGGAAGCAGAAAGATGAATGCCCGTACTCAGCTGGCTTCTTTTCTACCTCTTTCATTCAGTCCCTGGGATGGTGCTGTCCCTATTAAGGGTAGTTTTTCCGTCTTCCCTATGGAAACAACCCAAATAGACACTCTGAGATATGTATCTCCTGGGTGATTACAAATCGAGTCAAGTTGACAATGAGATTAGCTATCATAGAACTCATGGTGTTATGATGAAAATAAGCATTGTCCTGGAGGTAGGCGTTAACTCTTCTCATATTAGAAAATGAAAAAGCAATATAATGAACACTACTGATGATCATTGTTCAATTTGGAGTGAACAATGAGTCAGTTACTTTCTTAGTGTATTCATCTCTGTCAATATCTTTGTTGAGCACTTGTTTTTATTCTCTCTTTACATATAAATTAATTGAAGTTCTCAGGGGTTGATTGACTTGGCTAAATTTCACATACAGTAAGTTAATTTGTTCAGACCTTATGGTTCAAATGTTCACATTAATTCAATTATTTCCCTGACAAAGAGGAGACATAACATCTTTTTTGAGGAGAAAATAGCTCTGTCTAAGCATCCCAACATAAGACTATCCATTAGGGTTTGGGGGGGTGCTTTGGCCATATTTCATGTGTACCCCAGGAAATCTAGAGGCTCTTCAAATGAGGTTGTGAAGGGTAGTTAATCAACACAGGCCATGGGTTCAACGTACATGATGGGAAGGGGTTTCATTATTAATATTTCTGATTAAAATAGTGTCTAGAGCTACAGGTATATCTCAGGGGTAGAAGGCTCATTAGTATGGTTGAGCCCTGGGTTCCATCTTACCACCACACAAAGACAGCTTTCAGTACCAGCTCTGTAAAATTGAATCAGAGACAGAATCACAAGCACACACATAGGTTAAAATATAAGCTATGTGAATATTTGGGGTGCATATAGCTCTTTATTCACAAATATGTTACTGTAAAGTAAGAGAATATATTTTTTCATGTTTTTGTCCTGAAAGTATTCTATTTACTGCTTTTGGAAAGTGACAACAGCATTGTTCATAGAGAAGACACTTGATTTCACCACTGTGTATTTAGATCATTTGGGAGTCCCCCTCTCCATGCAATTTATCCGTTGATAAACCTCTGTGGATGCATTTTCTAACTTACTGAGATAAAGATCATATGCACTTTGTTTCACCACCAAGTCCTGAATGCACTGGGACCAAGATTCTTAGATGTTTATGAAAGCAAATGTCCTTTTCCTATAAAGACGTGAGGATAGTAGGAAGATAGGAAGAAAGGGAGTGCAGCTGAAATAAGGTGATATTGTAGAAGAATACTTTTAAAAATTTTTATTTATTTTCAAGGAGAGAGAGAGAAAGAGAGAGAGAGACAGACAGACAGACAAACAGACAGACAGACAGAATGGGCAGACCAGGTCCTCTTGTCGCTGCTATCATATTCCAATTTCATCAGTGACTTTGTTCATTTGGCTTTATGTGAATACTAGGAATTTGAACCTGGGTTGTGCACAGACCAGTAGGCTTTGCAAGCCAGTGCCTTTAACCACTGAGCAATTCCTCCTTCCCTAGAAAGATATCTTTTAATCGTTTTAACTTCCTAGTTAATGCTGGTGCCCGTGCAGGAGTTAGACTATCCCTGATCAATGGCGCTGTGCCTTCACACAGCAGGGCAGTAACTAGAAGCCAGAAGAATTCAATTCTGTTCTTTGCTTTTTAGACTCAATGGCCTTAAGCAGATCCTTTAACCTTGTGCACTTCCTTTTCAACTTGAAAATCTTAATCTAGGGGAAAGCATGCTGGCATCCCTAAAGCATGACAGAATGTGGACATTTGAGAAAAGACCTGAAATAGTTAAAGGCCTGGCCAGGCTTGGGAAAGGCTTACTGGGGCCACATGTTTTCCCAGTGTGTGACCTGCAGGCACACACCTGGTCTAGGTCAGGTTACACCCAGCTCCCTCCAGCCCTCAGGTCAAGCCCTGGTGGATGGATGATAGACTCAGGACCCTCCTTAATTAAGCATACCTATCACCTAAAGCAACAAGAGGGTATTAAGGAATATTGAATGTCATTCAGCCTCTCCTTAGACTTCCTTTCCCTTTAATTATTTCAAAAGAAAAACACTGTTTTTTTTTAAGTCAAAAAAAAATAACAAGAGCAAAGCCTCTTAAAGGAGTAGCTATCTATAGAGATTATGTAATAGCTGCCTGGCCCATTACCTGCCCTGGATTTGCTTCAGTTTGATGGCAGGTTGAACTGAGAAGGCAGTGCCTTGTCAATTCTCACTCTCCATCACCCACTGTCATCTCATTTGGAAAATGTCAATGACCAGTTGCCATCTGGCTTTGTGAACACAGAGTTTGTGAATGCATGCTTCTTTCTCACTTAGAAGCGCCTTTGTGTTTTCTGTTGTGACTGTCTTTCCTCCTCAACTGCAGGTTGAACTGTATTGATGTTGCCTTCATATTCCAGGAGAGATTTCTTCAGAAATGTCTCTAAATCACCGACTTCAAAGGGGAGGGAGGAATGCTTCCTGCTAACCAAGGGATCACAGGTGTGGTGACTTGGGCCCTCTCCAGCTACAAATTTGACAAGTCAATCAAATATCTGTCTCACGTCAAGTATGTCATGAAGATTTTAAAAATAACAGATTTTGCTTTCCTTTATATCCTAATGTAGAATTCAATAAACTAATTAATGGAATTTGACTTCTTTCTATAAAATGGCCTTTGTTCATCCTCTTGTTTTACCTTTCATACATGAAGAGTCTATCAAAATTCAACTTGGTAGTGTTTACATTAGCCTGACACTGTGGCTTAACGTATCACCTCAAAGAGATTTGTCAATGTCCACTGATATCTGTATAGTAAGTGTGTGTGTATGTGTGTGTGTGTGTGTGTGTGTGTGTGTGTGTGTGTGTGTGCACATGGAGCCAGAGACAAATCTTGGGTATTATTGTCAGGAACTCCATCTACTTTCTTTGAGGCAGTGTCTCTCATAGATTTGCATCTCATGAATTAGGCTAGACAGTCTTGCCAGCAAGCTTAAGTGACCCTCCTGTGGCTATCTGCCCAGCATGGGTTATAGGTGCACAACACCATATCTGCTATTTGCATGGGTACTTGGGACAGAACTCAGGTTCTCCTGCCTATGAGGTGAGCACTCTCCTTACTGAGTTATGTCTCCAGTGCCTGTATAGTTATATGGAATACACCATGAGGAAATAAGTGACAGTGAATCACTGCTGGAGATTAAGAACAAGGTAGTCTTCTTATGCAGGAAGTTAATTAGGGCCAGAGGCTCAGAAAAATAGAGATGTCAACCTATCTGGAAAGACTAGAGGGCAATGCCAGTCTGACTCAAGATATTGATCTGGAACAGCTTCTGGGTTTTTCCTTAATTATTTCAAGGGTTTTTCTCCCCCACCTGCAGGCTTTCTCTGAATCTGCACTTTCCTCCATGGCCCACCAACCCATCAAGGTTCTCCAAATATATTTAGGTTTAAATAATGAGGTTCAGGGCACGTGGATGCTTAATTTATATCTCTGAGGTTCTAAGAAAACCTGATCCAAGTCACCATGTGGACTCCCTTCTCAGACACCCTCCCACTTTGGAGGCTTTCTGATATACTGTCTTAAAATCAATCTTTCTAAACTTCCCTTTCTGTGTGTCTATACTCTCCAGTTCTTTGCAAGTTTTAAGACAACTGAGCTCAAGAGCGAACTACTTGAATTCACAGCCCAGAGGGGCTCCTTCACTATCAAAACCCATAACACTATGGTGTGCTCAGCCAACCAGCGGGATCTCATCTGCTATCAACTCAAAAAGGCATATTTTTGTTTGAGTCTTTTCAGTAACTCAATCCTTTTGGTGCTTTTCCCTTCCAACAGCCTTCTCCCAGGTATCCAGACCTGCTGTTTTCCCTCATATTTCTAAAAATTACCATTATTATTTCTTAAGTGGAAACTTGAATTGGGACCATCATTTCCCTCCTTCCTACCCCCACTGAGGGCCCTCCTTGGTGGGATTGTGGGTATGCACCATGGGGTTGAGGGCTATGAGTAGTGTCAGTAGCATTCAGTCACTGGCTGGAACCTGGAAGGAAGCTGGCATAGTGCTGGAAAGTGCCACATGGGCTACTAGGGGAAACTGGCCAGTGATGTTGGGAGAAAGCAGGGACACTGCTGCATGACAAGATATACACATCTGTGCAATAGTGGTACTCAACCTGGTGGCTAATCAAGGGATCTCTGATTGGCTAAGAGATCTTCTCAGTGGCAAGGAACCCTTAGCTGGACCTGGGATCCAAGTCCATCTCCTACAGAGACCATGAATCTGCACTCCATGGTTAAGCTTCCACTAGCAATGGGCATAAAGAGAGGCTAGAGCATTATAATCTTGCTAAATTAACAATATTTATTCCATTTAACCCATGCTAATCTCACTCTCCATTGGAGAATCTGTTTTTATTTTTCAGAAGGCAGCAAGAACCACGGACAAACTAATTCTACCAACAAGACCAGAAATGATAAACAGACTCCCTTGCAAGAGATCAACCACTCATAATGCATCAGCTAGGGCCCAGGTGAAACCACAGAGGAAGTGACGAGATGAGCAAGAGTGCTGCTTCCACAGTGAGCCTGACAACCTGCGCTGGGACAATGAAGACAGACACCTCAGAATTTTTGACAGTCTGTTTCCCATTCTCTGATTTGTATGTCTTCTCGAGGTTACTGCCACCTAATATGAAATACTCAATTGTATGTACATTATAATTTGAACTTAGTCTATTACACAAGTCATATTGTGTACATTTTATAGTTCAACAGAGTTCCTCAAAATAAAATGTTGACCCAATATATGTAACTATGCTGATAGTTTGAGCCCTAGAAAATATTGAGACACTAGGGTCACAGGTGAGCAATGGGACACTAGAATTTAATGGCATGGACTGTCATGATCTTTTCTGCTTCTGAAAATGTCTAAGATTTGCACATTTTTTTGTTTATTCCAAAAGAGAGAACTTCAGAGGAAGAGGATGAAGAGGAAGAAGAGAAGGAGGAGGGGGATTCCGTTGGCTCGATTAAGCATTGATTCTAATGGGTCAGTTAAGCAATGATGATGGAAACACTTTTCAAGGCTGGAGGCAAGAGTTGGGGCCCCTTTTCACACTTTACACTAAAGAACCGGGGAGATGGCTTGCACAGATTATCAGCCGAAGGTTCAAGTCTCCAGTTCACACATAAAGCCAGATGACATGTGTCTGGAGTTCTTTTACAGTGGCAAGAGGCACTGGAACACCCATTTTCTCTCTTTATCCCTCAATCTCTCATAGGAGATAAATAAAAATATTTTAAATGGATTTTTAAATGTTCTGAATATATATTGAAACAGGAAATAAAAGGCAATTGAAGTCAGGTGTGGTCGAACATGCTTTTACCCCAGCACTTGGGAAGCCAAGGTAGGAGGATCATTGTGAGTTCAAGGCCACCTTGTGACTGCATAGTGAGTTCCAGGTCATCCTGGACTAGAATGAGACCCTATCTTAAATAAACAAACAAGTCAATTGAATTATAACTTAAAGAACTTGTATGATAATGTAAATATTAATCAAATTAGATAAAATATTCACAACTCTTAAATAGCCAATATATGTAACTATTTTGATATAAACAACATATGAAGATAATTATAAACAGACAAATAAACTTTAATGAAAAATCTATAAAGGTAAACTACACATGTATACACACATGCACATAGAAACACATATACATACACATCAGGGGAGGATTGCTCACCTCAATTATTCATCTTACCAGAAAGAAAATTTAAAATATTGAACTTTGGTAGAAATTAAACAAATACACCCCTCACATTCAAATGTCTATTTTTTATTGATTTATTTTATTTCACATCACATTACTACCTAACACTATCCACACACAATATGTTCTTGTTTTTCTTAATACAGCAAATGTTTCATTAAAATTGTTGGTCCCTTTGTATTTTCTTAGTGATGAGATTTCATTAAATATATGCAGTGCCAGTCGATTTGCATCAAAAAATCTCAAATTTTGGTGGCATAAAATAAAACAAAACCATTTATAAGCATGAAGAGTCTTCCCATGGTTCCCAGGTTCCCCTATGCCCTGCTTCTTGGGTAAGTGACTCTGCATCGGGAAACTGCCCCCCTCCATCTCTACCACCGAAGGACTCAAAGGATCCCATAAAGAATTAAGTGCATCTTGAATTTTTTTTAGGCTCACTGGCACTCACCCACCTCCTATTTCTTGTGAGTAATACTGAGTAAAAGTGGGCTTTGTACAGTGAGCTAGGGACCCTTATTTGAGCAGCATCAGCAAAAAGAACCATGTCTTTATTTCGAATTAACTACAAATTCAATTAGAATAAAAATCTTCACTCCCCCTGTGGAAGAGGTTTTCCACAAAGCAAAGCAGATGTTCCCACAGCATTGAGAGCACTTTGCCTAGCAGTCTATGGAGTTTTCCATCTTGCAAGTCCAATCAGTGGTGAAAGATACACAGAGGCAGCTTCCTCGGCTCGCAAAACAGCTTCCATTTCCCAGGCTCCTTTAATTAGATTTACTTCTTTAACCAAAGTAAGATTGGGCTGAAAGAATGAAGGCAGAGGGGGCTGTGTTTAGTACTGGGTTAGCAAGTGTAGAGAAGATTGAGAAAGCTTCTTTGGGGTGTGTTCACAAATCAAGACTTTCTTATTTATTTCAAGTTTGTTCAGTTGGGACAGAAACGAGTAATAAAATTAATCACAAGACGTTGTGCTGAGATCATACCTTAGTTCTATTTTTGCTCGGAGTCAATAATGGAACGCAAGTGGAAATCAGAAGAAATTTACGATAGCCATTACATAGCCCATTTTTACATGGGCAGAATGACCTATGAGGTACTTTGAATAATGAAGAGACACCAGGGTCACAGGTGAGCAATGGGACACTAGACTTGATTGGCATGGACTGTCATGATCATTTGGTTTCTGGAAATGTCTAAGCTTTGCTTTTTTGTTGTTGTTGTTTATTCCAAATGAGAGAACTTCATAGGAACAGGACTATTTCATGCTCTATTTTGTTACAGATAAGTAATAGGTCATAAATCTGTAAGTGCAAGTTGTTGGTCATCCTCTATGCTAATGTCTGTCTCTAAATATGACAAAATCCAACATGATGTTTGGATGGTGTTGACATGTGTCTTCTTCATTCAGATTCTACTCAAGTTTATAAGACTATTCTCACAGGTCTTTTCATTACTGGCCCCCTTAGGTCTATGTTAGATTAATTCTTCTCCCCAAATTCAGCAAGACTTTTCCAAACTACATTTCCTTGTAAAACTCTCCAACTTAAAATGGTCAGGTGCTGGGGTTAAAGGTGCTTGCTTACAAAGTCAAATCTCCAGTAGCCACCTATCTCCAGATGCAAAAAGCGGTGCACACATCTGGTTTTCATCTACAGTACCAAGAGGTCCTGGAGTGCATGAGTGTGTTTGTGTGTGTGATGCAAATAAATAAATAAATATTGAAAATTAAATAAAAAATAAAATGACCAGGGATGCTCACATCCTTGTTTCTACAAGGCCTTTCTCTTTTTGTTGCCTGTTCACACTGTTGAGCTACTTCCCTGGCATGTGATAAATGCTCCTTCAGTTCGTCATTATCTCCTCAGTTGGTTTTCAAAGCATAACATGGTTGCCTGAGCCAAGCACCCTTATACACACTGTACAAAAGAATAAAGAAAATATGTGGTGTCTGCGCGCCTCCACTGTGCAGGAAGGTGCACTGGAGCCCAGCATGCTCATCACTGCTTTGGGGAATCATACAGGGCACTAGGATGGAAGGTAAGAACTGAAAAGATGAAGGAGTGGCTGTTGGACAGAGTGGCAGCAAAGGTCAGTGAAGCCAGCGAAGTTGTGAGGATGTCTGCAGCTTGGGATCATCCTTCCATCTCAGGATTTGGGTGTACAAAACTTATCCAGTATAGAGACAGCTTTTGATATGTAAAAGAAAGCAAAACCAGCAAACAGAAAGCCTTGATGATATTCTAATGGTCAACTGAACCAATGAAGGGCCTTTGCTTGAAAACAGAAAGACTCTGAGGGCAGACGTTGCAGAATCATTTTTGTATATTCAACTTCCCGCTGACTTCGGAGCAGAAACAGTGGGGTTAGGCAAAAGCAGAGGAAGCAGGGAGAGTTAACAGTAGGCAGATGTTCTTGTGCTGTGAGGAAGGACTAAAGACCCCTGGGTCAGAAGGAGATTTTGTTTGTTTGTTTGTTTTTGATGTGGTGGTAAGTGGTAGGATGTGAACCAAACATTGGTGACAGCCCACATATAATTTCATTACCATCCATAACGTTCCCAGTCCCTAGGATGACTAGCTTGTGTGAATGTATCATATTTGGTTGGAGCCCTTCTTTGGATGCCAGTTCAGGAGCTTGTTAGATGCCTAGCCTTGCAGGCTTCTGAAGTTGCCACCCTCTCTACCAACCCTGATGGGCCCACACTTGTTTTAATAAAAAAAGAACAGGAACAGGTCTGGCTGGCGTTTTCCCAGCCTGTGGGAAAGCGTGCCTGGGGGGGGGGGCTGGGCTGGCTGCTGTCCTGGGCCAGGTGTGCTGCTGGCCGGCTAGCACTGGGGCACAAGCACGCTCAATGGCGGTGGCATGAAGTGGACTGTGGGGAGGGAGGGAGCTGGCATGCTCCGAGAGTTGGTGGCAGACTCAAAACTGGGCACACATGGAGGCATGTCCATGGGCCTGAGAGCCAGCAGAAGTGTTATAGCTGTGTGTGTTCAGCTCTGGAAGCATGGCTTCCTAAGGAAAACACGGTTTCCCATGTGTTACAGCTCAGTAATGGGCAAAGACCCGGGGAAAAGCATGACCAATAATTCCATGACAAGAAATCCCATGATAAGAAATCCCCTTTTATTATAGCAGCATTGTGGGTTAAATAGAAATTGAGGAGGAGGAAGGGAAAGAAATGGGCAATGAGGATTGGCAGAAATCAGCAACCTGTGAATTCCTACTTTGCATGTGGACGTGAGCTTGGGCACGTATTAGATGGTGGGAGTAGAGGAACTGCCACCTTCTAGGCACAGCTGGGGTGCGAACCTGGGTCTATGTGGCATGCTTTTGGGGGGGTTGGGAGTCTCAGAGTTGAGGGTGGAGATAGGGAAACGCCTACCGAGGTTAGCCACCAGGGTTTCTGACTTCATTCAATACCCTCTTAACCCTTTGTCCTCCGTGACCTCCTTAAGCAATACCAACAGACACTCTCTGTGTCCCCATGACTCTTTAATGCCTAATGTCTTGTGATCCACACTCCCGATATTACTGCTTCCCAGTTTATCTCTCTGGATTATATTTTATTCATAATCATATACCTGGGGTCTAGCACATATCCTTGTACTGTTGAACAAGTAATGAAGTGAATACATGAATGATTAGTCCCGTGAGAAAGTAAATGCATAAATAGATTTTTAGTAATACCTCTTTAGGGTAGAAAACAGAAAGGCTCAGGAAATACGGAGTAGTCATTCCTTTTTTAACTAAATATTTTCTGAGTATCCTAAACTAAGAATTTTATGTTCACAGTATATTACTTGCTAACAGTTCCTCAATTGTGAAATAGTGAGAATGAATGAAATATTACTTACATAACATGTAAATTATATATAAATAAAATGTATATTTATTTATATATGTAGAATTATGTCCTTCTATGTGTCATCAGCAAACTTTTCTGTCCTCCTGGGCTTGGAGAAGATGACAACAGAGGTGCCACCATGAGAATAAGCACCACCATGCACTGACACTCCCCCACAGGCAGGCAAGGCACAGGATGAGAGTCCAGCTGGGAGGCTGGATGCAGGGAGTCGCTAACTTTGTGTGCCTCCAGTAAAGAGATGGAAGGTGAAGGACTGTGATGGACTGTTCAGTTTAGCTTGTTTAAGGACAAGAGAGAGAGAGGCTGTGTGGAATCTCACAGCAGTGAAGGTCAGAGGTTTTGATAAGACTCACTACAGACCCTGAACTTGGAAACTCAAGGAACACCTATGAAACATGATGAAAAGACGGGGATTTCTCTTTGCTGGTCTTCCTTCAGATGTCACATGCTCGCCTCTTCAAGCTTAGAAGCCATACTTTTAATGGTTTCACACCAAATGTGACCATATAAAATCAAATATGCTGAGTTTAATTTAAAGCCTGGCATAAAGTGTTTACCAAAGGTTAGTCCTTCCCTTTCCCATGTTTCTTGGAAAATTAAGAACACCATTCATAAATATTATTTATTCTCAGGTCACCTAGAAAAATGCTTGTAAATAAACATGGATATTATTATGCTAATTTCACCAGCAAGGAAATCAGCTCAAGCATCTGAATGTGTCCAAGGCTCCACATGATTCAAATGGTGCAATCGAGATTATTTGATTCTGGGCTGAAAAGGTAGCTAAGTGGTTATATTCACTTCCTGCTCAAGTATGAAGGCCTGAAGGAAACTGAGACCATCCAAGTTCAAGTCCCAGAAGACATTTTAAACAGATAGGTGTGGCCATGTGTACCTGCAACTCCAGTCCTTAGGAAGGCAGTCACCAATCATTGCAGCAAGCTCCAAGATCACTTAGAGACTTTGGCTCAAACACAAATGAACAGAAGAGGAAAAGCATAGGATACCCTACTTTCCACCAGGGCCACACCAGCTGAGCGCATGGGATACCACAAGGGCACAGACACACAGACACACACACACACACAGAGAGAAAGAGAGAGAGAGAGAGAGAGAGAGAGAGAGAGAGAGAGAGAGAGCATGCCACACACACCATAGCAAAAACGAAACAAACTTATTTGATTCTAAATCTAGAGTCATAAAACTCTTAGATGATGAATTTTACAGGAGATTTGTAAATAAAGTTTGATTTTCAGACCTTAGTAGATTTATATGTGGTTGTAAGAAGTAATATAAAATGATTCTTCACCCAATTTTTCTTAGCTCTGGCATCTTGCAAAAGCCATAGTATATTATAACAAATCAGAAATTGAAATGTATACAGTCAAGATAAGGAATCATTTTCTCTATACACAGGATCAAGATGCTTCCTGAGCACCCTCTCCCAGCCCCAACTAATTCCCTGGATCCTTCTGAATCTCTAATCAGTCGTCCATTTCTATATGGAACATTGCACAATTTGCATTTGTCACTTTGCTTAATTCTTTGGGCAATTCAGGCAGGTATCTATGGACATCCACCCTCAATTGTACCGGTTGGCATATATGTAGTTGGCTTCAATTCTCATAAGATTGACTATGGTGTGCTTGGGGTGGATTTCTTTGAATTTATCCAGTTGACGTTTCACCTCACTCTTCAAATCTGACTTTAACCTTTGCCGAAATTGAGGACATTTTTAGCCATTATTTCTTAGTAGAATTTTTCAGGCCTGTCTTCGTCTTTCCAGCTGGTCTGTGATAATGCAAATGTTGGTTCTCTTGTTAGTGACCCAGAGGTCCTCGAGGGTCCATTGTACCCATCTACTTTCTCTCTGTTGTATAGATGGGAAATTCGGATTGTCCTGACTTCTAGTTCACTAGAATTTTCTCTCTCTTCAATTCTGCTGCAGAGCCCAGGGACTGAGTGTTTCTGTTGGTGATTGCATTTTTCTGTTGAAAAAAAAAATGTTCATTTGTTCATCCACGTGTTTTCTATTTTTTATGTGCTTTCCAATTTTTTGAGGAGGCTTTTCTTTCTTTTTTCACTTCTTTTCTTCCATTAGCATCAAGAATGTTTTCAATTGTTCATTGGATCATTTTTATGACAGCTGCTTGGCATCTTTGCAGGTAATTAAGACCTGTGACATAGAGATTGTAGCACATATTTATTGCCTAGTTTGCTTCTGCTCAAGTTCTTTCTTGTTCTAGGTATAGCGAGTGGTTTTCTGGTGAAGCATGGACATTTGGGTACTAAATTAAGAAGCTGTGGAGTTCTTTCAACCTCCTGCTGTTTTTATTTTAAAACTGGATCAGGTTTTTTAAATGAGATCCTTTCTTGTCTGTGTACATCACTAGTTAAGGATCCTGGGTTCCTTGAGCTCCAGGTCTCAGGTGGATGTCCCAGCGGGAAACTCAGGACTCTCTGGAGTTTGTCCTTGTGTCCTGAGATTCCTGTTGGCTTTTTTCTCTCCACGTTTCAGGGGCTTCTTAGGTGTGTTTCATACAAACTGTATCTGCACATGGAAAGAACAGAGAAAAGTATATTCCATCTTCAACAGCACTTTTCAAAGATCACTAGCATAATCAGAAGTTCATTCATAGTAATATTTGAGTAAAAAGAATATCCTTTGTGGCAATTTATTCTTTTTGGGGGAGTGGCAGGAATCACTCTGTAGTCTAGGCTGGCCTAGAACTCAGGAGTTTCCTGAGTGCTGGAGCTGTAGGCATGTGGCACCATCACTTAAGGATATATAATTTATTCCTAAGAGAATTATTTTCCATACTGAGTTTTGTAATGAGTGTGTATTTGCATGTGTGTGTGTTGTATGTGTGTGTATGTGCATGTGTGTGAGAGGTATGTGTGTATGTGTGTGTATGTGCATGCATGTGTGTGCATGCATGTGTGTGTATGTTTGTATGTGTATTGTATGTGTGTGTGCATGCACACAGAGGTACTTTTCTGGGTGCACATACATGTCAGAGGACAGTCTCAAGTATGTTTTCTCATTAAAGCTGTCCACATTTTGGGGGGTAGGGAATGGAATCTCACATTAGCCTGGAGCTCAGCAGTTAGACTAGACTGGCTGGCCGGCGAGCCTTGGGGATCTATCGATCTGGCATTACAGATGAGCACCACCACACCAAACATTGTTACAGGGGTTCTGTGATCAAACTCAGGTCCTCGGTGCTTGTGTGGCAAGCACTTCTCCCACTTAGCCATGTCCTCAGCCCCTCTATACTGATTTGTATGTGTCAACTTAGTCAGCATTTCAACTCGTAAAAATTCTTTTAAAAATCATAACATTTTACTTACACCAAATAGAAAAATCTCACCTCAAACCCCTGAAATGCAATGATCCCATTTTTATTAGTATCAAAGTCATGGTAATAGCCAATGCCTCATGAACCTGTGTTGAGACCCTGGAGGACAGGTAGATCACCCACTTTAGACTTGAATTTCCCTCCTCAAGTAACTTCCCAAGACTCCTTTGGAAAACTCTTAACTCACATTTTACTAGCTCTGTTTTCTTAACTATAGAAAGGGCCCTTAATTGGAGCACTGAAAACAATATCATCAATGAAGAGATAGATTCTCCATTTGAGATTTCTTCTGTGATCACTCCAACTATGAACATCAGTGCTTCTTGGTAATTCCAAGTTACTTTCCCAAACTTTTAAAGTTTTGTCCTGTTCCAGAAAGCAAGAGGATCCACTGCAGATTGAACACAAAACATTCAAAAGTGTTCACAACAAATAATTGATAGTGAAAAAGGTTAACCAATGAGTTTGTATGTGACACCATAGAGTGAACACGTTGTTTTAAATGATTTTCCACGTAAACTTATGCTTTGGCCATAGACCAAAATAATTCATATTGCTAATACACTGGTTGCAATTGAGTCCACAAGCTACATCAGAATTGGGAATTAAAACATTGAGTTGGCTTTTTGGGAAAACATTGCCCTTTGTGAACATACTTGTGACACAATAACAATGCCCCTATGTTATTCCGTCAGAAAGTAGGTGTGAGAAGACGGCGTGTGATACTTTTTGGTTTACTTTTTATTTCTTGGTGTTCTCTATATTCAGTACAAATTTAAAGTTCAGAACACCCATCCTTTACGGTTTTTCAGTGGAAATACTTAAAGGACAGATGCCCATTTTAAGCGGAAAAGAACATATAAATACATTTCCTCAGAAAATCAAAAATGGATGCGTAGATTTTTTTTTGTTGAAGCATCTAAAATATTTATAGGGTCAATGACCAAGAAATATCAGCATCATCAGTACTTTAACTGTTACCATTTCTGCATACATTAACATGCTTAAAATGCGTGTGACATGCATCTACTTCAGGTGAGTACCTTCTACAATGCAGAGATTACAGTGCGTCTGATGTCCAAGTTTGTTTTTAACTTAGCAAACGTACATTCTAGACCCATGTAGGTAGTGCTGAGGAAAAGCCTATGCATCAAGAGAAAGTCATCAAAGTGGGGATAAGACCTTACCTGGTGGACAGGTATGGCACCTGCCACTTCAGAGGTTACAACCTCAATATCTCTTTCTCAGACACCTCCCCCAACAAAAGGGTATTACAGTTTTGCTGGCATCTGTGACCTGGCATGGATGAAATATTCCCTGCTTTGGTTTACAGAGGAATAAACTTGTAATTAATTATATATCAGAACACGAGAATCGACCTGGCAATAATGTACAGGCTTAGAATGTTGTATTTACATATGTAGGTTATTTAAAATATGTCTTGTTAAATAAATATTTAAAATACCTCCTTATTTAGCTTATAAACTGTTTGGACTGAGGCTGCAGAATGTTCAAAAAGTGAGAGTTACCGTGGGTTTTCATCTCTGATTTGTACAATCTCCTGTCTTTGCACGTCAGGGTACACAGAAAATGTCTCTAATGAAAACAACATTAATTATTTACACCACCACTGCAATACAGAACAGAGGCTGAACGTTGTCCCTCAGAAATTCATGAAGCCTGTTTTCTTGTGAGAGCTCATGTGTTGAAGGAGGGGACCCAAACTTCAGCTCTTCATACGGGTAACATGACCACCTCACAGACAGGAGTCAAAAGTAAATAGGAAGGAAGGGATTTCAATGATGCCACAGCAAAATATGCTTCCCCTGGGGCTAGTTTTCTCCTTATAAATAAATGTCCAGAGGTACTCTTCCAAATGTATAAAACAAAACAGGAACTTGGGAGTTTTCCTTCCCTTCCCACTTCATGCAAAGCCACACTGTTAACCCTGATCATGAGAACTTCACACAGGAAAAAGCGGTTATTTAGGAAAGACAAATTCTCAATGACCCAGAAGCACCATGAGCCAGGGGCTGAGCCAGGTGTTCAGGATAATTTTTTGATGCCATGAATATATGGACTCTAGCTTTTTTGTTGTTCTGTTTCTTTCCTGGAGGCTATGTGACAGTGCCAGGCACTCTCCAGAGTGTTAGCTCCCTGCAGACTGGAACTGTGAACTTGATGATTCCAGATCCACCAGGGGGAGCAGCTCACCAGCAAAAAAACGAACCTTCCCCAAGGAAGTGACTGAAGGCGCCTCTTCCTCTCAATTCACTCGCTGACAGGGACCCTGATTTTTATCAGGTTGACTAGATGCTCACGCACATGACTTCCTATGGCCAACCTCACGCTGGTGGCTTACAGCGTTGTTCAGTCGGGGACACCTATGATGGATCACAAGCAGGCCTTTGCATGGGACTTGGAAAGCATTCCTTGTCATTTATAAAAATTGTTTTATTAAAGGAAGTTATTCTCTGCTTTGACACCAGCTTTTAGGGATGGAACGAATAGATGTACCAAGCGATTTGCTGGATGTGCCTATGGCGTGGGGACTGAAAAAGACTCTTAAAGCCACGCATCTAGGAGGAGAGTTTGATCCATACCCTGTTTCTTTCTTCAGCAAACCTCTTCCTTTGACCAGAGCCCTGGGGCTGGGAAAGAAAACAGCTGTCAGAGAGAGGCTGGTGTTGGTGATAAGCCCTTTGTGTGCAAGCTCAAACTTTGAGACCAGCCTGTCTAAACAAAACAGCTGTGGTCTTCATTGTGCATGGCAGAGAACTCCAAGCCTGTTGGTTAAAAAAAAAAAAAAAAAAAAGGCACTCAGAAAGGATACTGGTCCCTGGAGCATTCTTCAAATGCTTGCACAATTCACTGAAGGAATTCCCGAGGGCAGCCAACTTTTATTTTTAGTCGGGGTCACTCAGTCCTTTTGGCCTCTTTACTCCGGCTCATCAGCCCATTGCTCTTGGAATAGTCCTTATAGTCCTTGAAGCTTAAGGTGAAGACCCTGATTCAGCCCCTCCATCAACTCCTAGGATCTCCTGGGAACTTGGTAGGAAGGCAGAGCCCCTGGCCCCATTCTAGACCCCCGCATGATAATATGGGTGACTGGATGTGTAACTTATTAGCTGCTGTGTTGAAGAGCTTTGAAGGGGGAAAAACGTGGAAAAGCTAAAATGATCATTTGGAATTTTCAATAAAATTCCAAGACTCATCTAGACCACTGTTTTATCAAAGCTAATCAAAGCAAGTGAATGGAAATGGAAATTTTCCCATTAAAAGCACCTAACAATGGTGAGCAGACAGAGTGGCGTATGTTTGTGATCCCAGCACTCATGAGACAGAGGAGCGCACAAAGTGTAGGCGCTGATGTTATTATCAGATGTGGTCTGTCGCAGGTGGATAGAATAAGTGACAGGGATTTTGTTGCTGTGTCGTGTAATGTGCAGTCCCTTGGAAGAGTTGGGGCTCCAGGAATAATATTCCACATTGTTCATTTCTTTCCTGGTCTTTCTATTTTTTCTTTTGCAAATGCCATCATGCTATGTTCTGAATTTGGCAGAAATCTACTAGAAGATAAAAGTATCACGCACGTGGTCATCAAACGAAATGTCATCTCTCCTGAAGAACCTGGCTATTGAGAAAGTACAACATGAGATTTACTACAGAGTTTTCTATTCTATTCTATTCTATTTTCTTTTCTTTTTTCTCTTTTTTGAGACATGGGCACAAACCCCTGGTCTTCTGGTCTTTCCCAAGTTATACTAGCTCTCTACTACTCTACTACTGAGGTATATCCTACACCCCAAGCATAGGTAAAACATGAAAGCCAAGAAGGGAAGTTAGACTTAACATGATGTCCAAGTTTTGTCCTCGACTGCCAGTCATTCATCCAACAAAGAAGCTCCACAGGCCTGCGATAAGGAGGGCAAACATCTGCTCCATGTGAACAGTTGAAGAACTAACCTACGTTTCAGAGAATTTTTGGCAGCTTTTCTCAAGATCTTCTTTCCTGCTCTCCAGATGGCCTTCCTTATACATATATTGGGTCTCCTATTCAACTTTCAAAAGAAATATCTTCTTTCCAAGTCATGAACCGAAATGGAAGGTGTTTACTTGTTTGTTATTGCACAATCATTTCAAAGGTACCTATACATTGAATAAAATGTAAACATTTGAGGTATTTACTTTCTACCCCACAGGTAGTTTCACTGTTTATTTTGCAGGCAGGTCATTCCATTAAGACTCGGTTTATATCTCATGATATCATTCCATCTGTCAGAACTTCCAAACCTTCAGAACATTGCTTGGCTATTCTAATTCATATTACCAGCCTCTCTGAGGATGTTGACTGACCCCCAGAGCTTGTAATTGTTCAAATATCATCTCATAAGAACAAAGAGCACAGGCAGCAAGGCAGAATGTAATTTTCATACAGTTGAGACTCCTTACCAATACCTCAAAGGGTGAGAGCCACAGGCCTAGTGGATGGGGATGTGCCAGACCTGGATTGACCTGGATTTGGGTGGGAAAGACATCAATGAAGGTGAGCTGTTCATATGTAATGTGTTCTGAGTATGTGTGCCTAAGTTCACAGGTTTGAGTGTGCTTGTGTGCACATGGATGTGGGTGTGTGCATGAATGTGGATGTGAAGGTCAGAGATGTCATTCCTAAATTACCTTTCTACCTATTTTGTGAAAGGGTGGGTCACTTACTGGCCTGGAGTTTGCCAGTAGACTAGGCTGCCTGGGTAGCAAGCCTGAGAGATCTGCCTGCCTCTGCCTTCCCAGCACAGAGAATGTGGGAGCATGACATCATACTGGGCTTGTTTCTCATGTGGGTTATGGAAATGAAAGTCAAGTCCTCATTCTGGTGATGGAGCAATAATCTCAGTTGGAATTGATCTCCATGGTTTAAATGTAAGAATTCCGGGATTTGCAAACCTTTCCTTATAAAAAGACGAATTTCCCACTGTCTTTTGTGATTCTTCATTTTACATTCAAAATCGAGGGAGAAGAATTTCTTTCCTCTCTTGTCAAGCATTAGTACACAGCGGCATAATTAATATGAGTTATCATGCTCTTGTTTTAAGCCATGTAACCGCGTTCACAAATATCAAAGAACTTGGCAAGATGAAAAGAACCCCAGACATGTAGGAGTGAAGGATTGCCAACTTCTATGAGAGAAAATAAAATATCTTTCATTTTTTCATTCTTTCTCTGGACCTTTTTTTTTTTTTTTTTTGGAGAGAAGCTTTTACTGGAATGGAGGAAAAATATGAGCAGTTTGAATATAGTCCATAAGTGCCCTTAATTGGTGTCCTTTTTGGCCTTCTTAAGAAAATATCCAAACATTTAGAGGGTTTCAGGCCTAAGCCTTTCTTTTATCTCATTCTAATAAGTGTTCCCAATCTGCAAAGGAAACAGAAAATGAAAAGATTCCCATGACCAACTTTGATACAAGGCAGTGGTTCTCTGTAATTCTGTTTTATGTGTTCTATCCCTAACTTCTTTGTAAGATGTCTATAATTTTTTTCAAAAAAAAAAAAGAGAAAGGTAAAGAAAGTTTATAGAAATGATCATTGGAGATCCCAAGACTTGTATTCTTAGGTATTTTGTCTTCACAACACAACTTTCTCATACTGACATCTTTTTTATGTCAGTCTTACTCTGGGATCTTCACGAATTAATAGGTCATCAGGAGGTGTTCTGTGCTGAACTATTGTAAACAGTTAATTACTTGCAAAAGTATCTTAGAATGAGGTGTCCTGGATTCCAATTAGTTTACTGTCTGGTTTTAAATACTTTAAAGGAACAGTTGCTTTGCTTTAGCAAACATCTCACTTTCAGTCTGTGGCGTTATTGAAATTTTGCTTTTTTTACTTTACTTTATTTAGTACTTCTGTGCAAAGAGGTTATGGAAGTAGACCACTCCATCACTTTTAAACCTCAGAACGCTGATCACCTGGGGCCGGGCAGTTCTTCATTGTGGGGGGCTGTGCTGTGCACTGTGGGGTGTTTATCAGAACCCCCACCCTCTCCCCACTTGGTGCCTAAAGTACTTCCCCATCTTTAGTTTGTGAGTGAGAACGCTTACAGAGGGTGGCAGATGCCTCTGAGCATCGGGATGCTCACCTGCAGAGAGAGGGGCAGGTGCCTGTGGAGGGCTGAGCAGAACGTTGGGTGTTTTCCTCCATTATTCCTCTGCCCATTTTCAGTTGGAAATGGAGGCTCTTACTGATACCAGAGCTTTCTGTTGATTCACCAGCCTGGGTAATTTCCTGATCACCCCCCCCCCCTTTTGCAGAATTGGAGTGTTACAGGTGTACACAGCCACACTCAGCTATTTTTGTGAAATCTGGAAGTTCAAAACTGTTGAGGTGGGGTCTGAAGAGTTGAACTTGGGTTGTTTCAGGCTCCCTCAGGCACTCAGGCTTAGGCAGGAAGTACACTTAACTACCCAGTCTCTCTTCAGCACTTTTTCTTTTTTCTCATGGTTCAGACAAATTTGGCAGTCTATATGAAAAAGAAAATGCTTGCTTTCTCGCTGGAGCCAGTCAGCTCTTTAAAACATCCTACCTCTTGGACAAAACTTGTTGTCTGACTTCGAAGAGGTTCAGCTGCTGGTATCCTGAGTTGGGTCATGTGTCAATTACACGACTCACTTTTCTTGCCAGGTAAAAACAATTTATCAAAATCATAGGCTAAATGTTCTGATCCCTTAAATGAACCATACAAAGCAAGAGTGCATCAAATAGTAAGTTAAAAGAGATACGAAAGTTATCCAAAATAGTAACTATTGAGTATTACTGGAATAATGGGAAAAAGTTAAAACACATCCTTAGTCATCACCCAGAATGCATGTGTAAACTGAGAACATAATTATATAATCCCATTTCAAGAAATGCCTATTGTTCAATGTATGCATAGTCCTCAACTCAGTTTCAGAAAGGAAATTACACTCTTTTAAGTGACCTTTGGTAAACATTGGAAGGATATTTTGACAGTGACTTTTCACTAAAACACAGAAGACTCAAGATTGTCCACTTCCTGAGCTCAGATGTCCTCTGAGAAACAGTAAAATTCAAAGGGGAGGGAGGGAGGTCCAGATAGCAGAGTTTGGTTCAACATCACTAACAGAAGCTGATTGGATGGGGCCTTAAAGATGTTACCAGTTCACTCAACCATGCTCGGGCATTGGCTGAGCCCACAACAGGGTGCCCTGTGGTGTTTAATGTGTAATACAGCAAGTAGGGCAGGAGTTGGGAACTAAACACTCGCCCTGTGTCTCAGTGTTTATTAAGTTGTATCACATGACACTCACCTCCATAAATGGTGTGCTTGCCATGACACAGGATACGATGATGTGTAAAAGAAAGTAACAGAGGCAGATCCAATCGCTCCCCCCAACAAAGGCTTCTTTCTTCGGCTCTTTGAAAGGGTCTTTGGACACAGTTTCCTAGTGTAACAATCTCTAAATCCTTTTCTCTCTGAATTGTGATAGGTCCTTGCTCCTGGCTACCCTTTGACTTCTCTTCTTACGCTTGTGGTAGGTGACCTATTTTACAGGGCTTCATGAAACACCACTCTGGTTACCTCCAAAATTAATTTAAACAAGAGTAACCCCACTGTTTAGGAATCTAAGTACCTAGGCCACCTACAAGGAGGACGTCTGTAAAGGTACCCCCACTTGTGAAAACCTGGCAGCTGTGTTTTTTTGTCACATCTTCTATAGCAACCCTGTGTGTAAGAAAATCTTTAAACAACACTTGAGAAACGTAAGATGAAAAAAAGGAAATAAATAACAAAACACAAATCACGTTTGACAACCTCCATGAGGTAAGTCCAGAGCTTAGCAAGGGGACAGGTAATGCTCATGTAAGTCAGCTCTGACTTGCTCTCCAGAGACCTAGAATCGACTGTTTGAAGGTGGTTATACCTGTCATTTCCATGGGTTGATAGGGAAAGATAAAGTTATCCATATTACTTGTAACTTCTTTATCAAATCTACCTTTACTAATTTAAATGTAAGTATATGATTTTTGAAGCAGGGACTTGGAGATATTTGTCATTCAAATCAATACTTGTCCTTACGGGCCACTATGAATGAAGCACGCTTCAAATTCCAAATCAAATTTGAGAACAAAATCACAAATATTCTGTGGCCAAATGGAAAAAAAATAATAAAGAAATCTTTGGGTTCATTGATATAATAATGACATAACACTGAATAGGTCTCCATCACAGTGATATTTTCTTTCTTGCCCACCTTAAGGCGGAACTGGGTTAAGGAACTGCCTATTCTCTCCTTGGCCCCTGTCTTGCCTGTGTTTGTCATGGATCAAAAGAGAGGCCAGGTGATAACTCACAGTGAGACAAATCTATCATTTCTCTGGAATAAAGCAACCCAAGTGTGGTTCTGTGCTTGTATGAGTAGTCTATAAGATTGATGCGCTCTCAAATATCATCTTAAAGCAAGGGAATTTGTTGCTGATACACCAATGAACTTTCTTCTTATTCCAATTGAATCCGTCACCATGGGTATATTGATTTCAGTTTCCTCGCCTCAGCATGCTTTTTCTTTCCTGTTTGAAGTAATCCCCCTTGAAATTTGTAGTAAAAACCGAATTCATCTTGCTCCTTCTTGGACTCACTAGTGTAGGAGCTGAGCTCTGCTTGAGAGCTCAGGGGCTTCAAAATTTGAACTTCTGTCTCTAGGTTGGGAACCACATCAGTCGGATCCTAGGCTAATAAATGATGAAGGGTCTGGGGAATCTCTCCTCTTTCTCTTTAAACTAATCTCAGAACAATACTCAATCGTGAGGCTGTTGTCAACAGCTTGCTTTCTCTTCCCTCTTGGCCAGCTGCAGCCTCTGGACTTGTCATGGATCAGCCTTGGAATTCATTCTGGCCTCAGATTTCAGCTGACTTTATAATTCAAATATAATTGTTGATGCACTTTCAAAAAAACGTTTTAAGGAAACTGTAAATGCTTATTTTAGCTTAGAACAAGTGGCAGTATTTTATACTTGAAGAATGTGAGCCCGGCTGCTAGAAAAATGCCCATCCATCATCTATAATCTAGGACTCTGTTAGCAGGCTTAGTCTGGAGATAAAGCCTCAGAGAGTAGTTCGCCTGTTGATTTTGGAGAGCCAGGAGTGCCAAACCAGAATGTGTGACATGGTGGATGAAAATAGGAGCTTTTCTAACCCAAGATGACTCATGAAAGAGCCATTTGCGCTTTCTCTTCAGATGTATGGTATGACAATAGGTCCCATTGACCCCTGGGCTCCAGTAAAAAGATGCTGACATGGGATGACAGCCACTTTCACTGGGAGTTCATAGTGTAACTTCTGGAACCATCCTTATAGGGAAAGGATTGTCTCCTGTATCTCTTGATATTATATCTTCCTCGTTGGTCACCAAGGATGATTTTCCTAAAGCACAAATTGTGGCAGCCTTTAGATGCAAGATAGAGATCAAACATATGTAATCCATAGCTCTCCATCAGTCTGCATCTCATTCATGGGATCCTTTACAAAGCTTTCTCCAACCTGTGGTGATTGCTTTACTTATCTGTGTTCACAAGCCCATCCTAAGAGATAGGTGGTCTTCCTAAAGTAAGAACTTGAATCCGTTATTCTCTGTCTCCTCCCTCCCACTGTTGTGCTTCCAACACCACAATGAAGAAGAGAAAGAGAAGGAGTGGATATCATTGGATGTCTCAAGTTCATTATATGTGGATGGAACAGAACCATCCGGGACTTCATGATACTTCTGCTTCCTATGCCTCCCACACAATATCTAGCCCCCAACCCCACATCCTCCCAACTCTGCATCTCATAAATTATCTGTTTAAGCCTTGGACCTGCATCTTTCTTGCATTTTCTATTTCCTCATATGAAGCTAGGGCTTATCCTCCAAGGCCAGTGCAGGGCATACTACTTTTGCCTCTTGCTCTGTGCTTCCTTTTTCCTGAGCTACAAAAGCAAGAACTTCTGCTGACAGCTCAAGAATTTCTTCTATTCTTCTATGTTCTGTATGCAATGTCACAGTCTTCCTCCTGCATCCAAACCTGTTGTTGTAGTCAGCCACACCCCACTGGCATGAACCTCCAAACCAGGCACAGTTATGGAAGGCAAGGATTTATTGAAGCTACAGATCCAGAGGAAGTTCCATAATAGCCAAAGAGGCTGGCCTCCTTTGACAAGTCCGAGAGAGAGAGAGAGAGAGAGAGAGAGAGAGAGAGAGAGAGAGAGAGAGAGAGAGAGAGAGCAAACAGACATGGGGGAGAAGAAATTTGCTTCCCTTCTATATAGCCTTAGGGTGGGGACTTGCAACCCTTTCTCAGACTTGTTGGCCTCCTGAGTTCCTGCACTGCCCTCCCAGGTAGATATATTTTGTTTCTAGCTCCCTGATAAGAGAGCTGCCTTCCTGTAAACATCTTCAGAGACCAACCCAAGTCTACTAACAGGTCAAGTTGACAACAAAACTTAACCATCACACCTGGGCTAGGTATTCCTCATTGGTTGTATCTCAGCTTATAAACTACTTGCTTGTGCCCTGTTTCCTTGTTCCATTACTTCAAGCATTCACCTCCTTCATACTACTTAATTCTCTAAAACAAATGCTTTTATGACTGCCTGATGCATAAGACCTTGGAATCTTTTTTTTTTTTTTCATTTTTCTCTTTGCATGCTGTCTCTCTTTAGACAGAACCCACCATAATTCCTTGAGGTCTTTATTCATCACTGGATTCCAAGCACCTGACTTTCTTAAACCCTTCTTCCCTGAAGTACTAAGTAAGCTGTTTGCCACCTTCATTCAAACACCTTACCAAGACATGTAGCTGTGAATACATGTCTCTTTTCTTCTGGTGAATAGTAGCAACTGGTATGTACCAATCAGATTTGCTTTTTTGGGAGAAAAGAACACCAATAATTCTATTGACATTACTTCTTTTTAATGAGAAAATGCAGAGACTCTCTTAGAAGTCTACAACCTATGAGCTTGGGTAGGTGGGAGAATGGCCCTGCAGGTAAGAGCACTTCCTGCTCAAGGAGGGGGGGGGTCTGAGTTCAATCTCCAGTAGCCAAATAAGAAGTTGGGCATAGCTATGCATGCC
The DNA here is from genome assembly GCA_004024765.1 of Zapus hudsonius. Lineage (NCBI taxonomy): Eukaryota > Metazoa > Chordata > Mammalia > Rodentia > Dipodidae > Zapus > Zapus hudsonius. The sequence goes on along the minus strand of PVHP010007385.1, from coordinate 12,726 downwards.
TGTAACCCCAGTGCTGAGGAACAAAAGTCTCACTAGGGATTGCTAGTCAGAGAGCCTGACCAAAAAACAGCAGATCTGGGTTCAGTTAGAGATTCTATCTCAAGGAAATAAGGATTGGAAGAGTAAAAAAAAAATTTACCTGATGTTCTTCTCTGGTATATGCCCACATACATGCATATACCACACAAAACACACACACACACACACACACACACACACACACACACACACACCAAAAGTCTACATCCTAAAAAAATAAATAAAATAAACAGCTCCTAAAGTGTAACAGTTAATTTGTATGTAAAGTCAAAATATGTTGCATTCTTCTGTAGTATCTCTTGAGATACTACATAGATCCTATCTAAGACATGTGCAGTGATAAGACATCAGTATGCAACAAGGTGATGGTGGCCTTCTAAGGAGTCCTCAAGCATTTCAAAGAAGATTCCTCTTCTTGGTCTCTAGTGATCAGGCCAGATCAGAAATAGCCCCTGTAGGTAACTTTAGTTTTGATTTCACCTTTTATTCTAAGTTATGATGAAAGTCTATCATTTGAGTTACCCAGAACAGTGATGTTGCTATAGAACCAAATGCGAGCTAAATGCTTAAGAAGCTATTTTTAAACTTGACAGGATTTCTTATGATCAGTTCAGCTCAGGAAGCCCTGAGCACTGCAGTCTTCGGGGTATTCCTGTATGTGGGTCCTATGTAAATGGATCCGGTTGTACTTCATTCCCAGCTGTTGGTACTTAACTAAACTAAGATACTCTTAAGAACACCAGATGGTCCAATCATGGAAGTTTAAAGAGTGGATCTCCTTAGGGGGTTTTAGTACCCATTAGAAGTTTACCTATGCCTCTTTTGTATGCTGGATTCTTATCACTATAACATGTTCTGAATGGGATCTGGACTGCTTCTCATGGGTGGACTTCAGAGAAAGCAATTATGTCTGGAGGCTACTCTTTAATGAACTGTATGTAATGCTTTGTTACCAGAGCATTTCTTACCCTTTGGAAATTTAGGCTTTTGAGAAAGTCTATGAATTCACCCAATTTTAAAAACAAACAAAAAGTCATTACATAAGATATTTTAGATCTCGTGATTTTTCTGATGAATTCATGTGATCTCAATTCAGATTGTAGATTAGAAAGAAATATTGCAACTGGGACATGAGACCACAAGGGAAGAGGGAGAGGTCCCAAGGCTTGAATCAGAGCAGACTGGATGAAAGCCTGTGGAGGGGCGAGGATGGGGCAGGGACAGCCAGCCGGAGGAACACTGGAACAGGACGTGGTTTTTCCATATCTAATTTCTCAATTTGTGACTCTTGTGGGAATTTTTCAACCCATAAAATGTGCCCTTTTACTTTCCCTGGTAATGGCCTAATGAAATAAACACTCATAAATATACGGAGTTCCCAGAGATAAGATCTGAACTTCAGCTGCCTCTTACCTGTCACTGGATGCTTTATTGGCAGAGGATTGGTCATGTGATCTCTTCAAGCTATTTTTTCCCCTCTCAGCTCAGATGGTCCCTTTGCACACTGGCCATTGGATTATTTTAAATGTTCTAAGTGCCTAGTAATTAAATAATTTTGAATTTTTTACACTTTCTAACAACCTGCAAGGAGATTACTGAACTGTATCATCTGATGGTGATTTTTGGCTGAATCTCAGGGAGTCTACCCAAGAAAGAAGGACCTGTTAGTGGTCCTGAGTCAGCAGAGGTAGCTAGAGTCCCCTTGCCTGCAATATTGGATTATAAACCAATCAAATAATCAATAAAAATGTCTCATGGCAATGATGACATTGAAGAGATTTGTTTCTGTGGGAACAGAGACTACTTGTTTTCAGAATTTCTGGGCCAAGTTCATGGTATTTCATTAATAGGATAAGGTAGTAATCACACATCATCTTCCTTTCCCAGAAGTTCTCTTCTCAAGAGAGAACAAAATAGGTCAGGCTTTATTTTGTTCTCTCTCTTAGAGTCCTAGGACTTGTCATGGTTTTTACTTATTGTAAAGTAAGTCCTGAAAAAAATGTACATATCATGTCCTTCCCTAAATCTAAATAGCAGTCAGTTTTATGTGACAAAAAGTAAGGGCAGGAACCTCCAGTCTCCTCTTCTAAATTGAGAGCCCTGCACTTTTAAAACACAGACTGAAACAGAATTTCCGTTGACTACTTCCTGTTTCCTCAGGCCAACTGCCTTTTCCTGAACCCTTGTACTATGAAGAATTATTTTTACTTCCTATGGATCTTATCTTTGCTGCCTCTGATCTAAGATGAAGCTAGCAGCTCACAGGAAAGGTCAAATCGCATGGAGGCTTGAGGAAATGAGGAGAAACAGGACAGATCTGCTGCCACTTCCTACGTCCTCGTTTTATTTCCTTCAGATTCTATACAATATCCATACAATATCCATGTGCCTTTAATCAATCAGACACAGAAATAAATGCATAGGTTTGTTCACTCAGAGATTCAGCAAGTGACCCAAGTACACAGACTTCCTTCTCTATGAGAGTCTCACACCTGACTCTCTTCCTGGACCCCTCCAGGTATCAGTTATGAAATGATTCATGAACCACCTAACCTTTATCCATGGATAAAGATTGGAGGCCAAGTTACCCACCTTCAGTATCTTAAAGCATTGTTTATAGAGCTCCTAGAATAAGGTTAACACAAGGGTGTGGCATGATGAAATGGCTGACATATATTAACACTATGAAAATTTAATAGGGGGAAATGAATACACAGTATACAAGTGAACTCACGATACCTACCATCTTGGCATTGTCATAAAGTTTTGTGAAAAGGAAGCAAGAATGAGGAAGATATAGGAAAATTAAAGATAACTCCCATCAATCACCCAGCAGGAGCCAAAGGACTGTGACTTGAGCATATCTCTAGGTTGTTATTGATTGCCCTGGGTTTAGATCCACCATCCTCATGGCCACAGCTGAGATTTGAGCCCTTACACATCAGGTGATATAATGAGTTTTCTTCCTCTGGTGTCTGGTACAGTTCTTGTCCTGAAAGCTCACACATCTTAGGATTCCTTGAACATGAACTTTGCTCATCACATGAGGAACTGAATGACTAGATAAGCTTCAGAGCTGTTGCCTCGCCAAATCTTGGTGCTTCTTCTTTCTACACACGATGTCCTTTCTCTCTTCTCTTCTGTCTCTATGGGACACATTTCTTCCCACCATGATATCTCTTCTCCAATCTCGAGACTCCTGGCTTGCCTCTCTGAGCTCAGACACTTCAGTAATGTCATCCTGGTGCCCAAAGCTTTCCTATTCTTAGCCCGTTCACTTCTCTCTTACCAATGCTTACCCTAGCTTTCCTGGTAATATATTTCTTCTTGACTCAACTCTCCAGCTGTCTCGTCATCCTGGATGAGATGTTGGCATCACTGCCCTGTTCATCACTATCACAGTCAAGCTGTTCTTGTTCACTGCTCCACAGGACCAAATCACAAGTATTCCTGTGACTCAGTAGTTTCCCCTGGCTTCAGAAAGGGACCTGTCAGTGATTTACTGAGACGATGGCAGCTTCTTTGTTTATACCATGGTTATTCCTTCAATATCTGTCTCTGATGGCCCTAATTAATCTTTTTAATCCCCATAAAGGTATTTTTGATGCAATTCCTTGTCTCTGACCCTTAGCCCTTCTCTCCTGATGCCTGAATTTCATGTCATGTTGTTCTCTTTGATACACACACCAAGGTGTCCTGACAGCTCTAACATTTCACTGGTTCCTTCCTCCCTACAGAGTCAAACTGTTGTACTCAACCTCTCCTTGCTGCAGCAAAGAAACCAACAAAAAGGGGCTGATGGGAGGAATGGGTTTATTTTGGCTTATAGACTTGAGGGGAAGCTCCATGATGGCAGGGAAAATCAGCAGAGGGTGGGCATCACCTCCGCCATAGCACTGCAAACAGTGGCAGGAAGGGGTGCCAAACACTGGCAAGGGGAAGCAAGCTGTAACCTTCATAAACCTGTCCCCAACAACACAGCTCCAGCGAGGTTCTAGTTCCAAAACTGCCATCAGCTGGGGTTCAAGCATTCAGAACATATTGTTTATGGGGGACACCTGAATCAAACCACTACACAGCCCCTGAAAGATTCCCCAAAATATGTGTGTTCCACAGTTAAATAAGCATAATGCCTATGACAACCCTAGCACTCTCCATTTGAAATACTAAATAAAATTACCCAGTCAAGATAGTCAAGAGCCTGCCCCACTTGGTTGTCCTATTCCCATGAAAAGTGAATCTCCCCACTTGAGTAATACTGATTAACACTCTCCAAAACTGTTGAGAACTGTAATTTAATTTGGAATGACTGCCTTGGCATAAATTGTGTCCAAATACCTACTATAAAAGCAATATGAAAACAAGTCAACTGTTTATGATGTTGATAACTCTCTTATTCTCCCATTTTTAAAAAAATTCTCTTTGCCACTCTTTTTAGTTAGAAGAGGTTTTGGTCTCTAATTCCCTTTTTGAAGTTGCCTCATTTTAGCTGCTGAATAGATGTCCAGGACCCGCCTGTATCTCTACATCACTGTCTACATCACAGCGTTGTGTTTTGACCTGGGCTCTTCCAGCCTCTTGTAGCACAAGTCTCTCCTACCTGTGATTCAATGCGTCATCGCTACCATCAACTCACAATCTTCTTCTTCTTTTTTTCAGCTGATAGAAAGTATTTATTTAAGGTTTACAGATTTGCAGGGATGTTTCATTATGGCTAAGAAAACATGTCATGAGTTGGAAGCTGTCGCATATCTGGGTAGACCTAGTCTTATACTGATCTTGGAGCTGGGGATTAGCCTTCAAGGTTCCCATTCTTTGGCCCAATCCCCACCATTTGAAATAAATTGAGGGAAGTGGAAATCTTTTAATTTAGATATACCTGCTATTGAGTTTTGACTCTGCTATTAGTACTTGAGCCTTGGCTTCCTCATCTGCACACTGGTAAACATAAGACTTACAGTGCTACTGTGAGCTTTCTTAATACTTCCTGTCTAGAGTGTCCTTTTAACTTTGTGACAACTCATAGCTCCATTTCTTCTATTTCTACAGCTTGGGCTTTGAAAACTTACTAGCAGTAATACAGGCTTTCAAGGCATTCATGCCTCTTTCCTTTCCAGTATAAGTTATGTTTGGTTGTATATGCAATTGTGAACAATTAGATTGTGATACTATAACAAAAATACCCAAAGCAAATACATTTATATGATTATATGATATGCAATGATTATGTTATACAATCTTCACACAGTGAGAAAGTCGGACTTCATTTGACTTAACATTTGGAGTGATGATTTGCTTTAAAGCGAGTCTTTAGAATAGGACTCTTCAAGGTTCCTCTCTCTTTCTCTGGAGAAATAAGAAAAGGAGCTTCACACTGAAGCAGGTTCTAGACTTCTGATTGCTTAACCAACTGTCCTCTTAGAAATATTGTCAGCACCCTAAGCAGGAGAGAAAATGACTGAGAGGTGCAAGTTACTCCCTTCCAGCTTTATTATTTGGAGTTTTAAAAATATTTATAATTTACTAGAATAAACAATGAGGTAATGGTCCATAGGATTCTCAGTGGATGACTTGGACTGACACAGTAAAGGGTCACTCTCGAATATCCAAAGTTCAAGTTCCGTGTGGATCAAAATCAAGGCACTCAAGTAGACAGATGAAGTTTTTGAAACCTCTAGAGAGGGAGAATCTGAGCTAGAAATTGCTTGCCCCTTCAAGGTAATTTTGATTTTTCTGGTTTTGGCAGAAATAAGAAAGGAAGTTGAAATGAACCCTTTCAGATTACTAAATTGATGAGTATCTAAATATGGACTTATAGTGGAGATGTTCATTAAGTGTATAAAGTTCACAGTCATTTTTATGAAATTGTCTTCATTATCTGTGTTAATTTAATTTTGAGTTAACCCATTCTGCTTGATAGTCAGTGTAAAAGAAATTACACCATTGAACAAGTACTCACTCTTTCTGCAACTTGTTTAGCCAATACTCACAATTGCAGAAGTGGTTTTAAATGCATCATCTTCTCTGTTTGGGTTTAAGGAAAAAAAACCTCACTTTTCTGAAGTCTTCAGTTATTTGAAGTGCTAGTCCTGTTGGGAGGGAGATCACACCTCATTTGGTTTAGGTACATTAAGGTTGAATCTTCACAACCAGAGATGAAATGGAGCAAGACTGAAAAATATAGTTAGCCTGTTTTTCTAGAAAATGTAGGAGCACAATGTCAGGGCAATAATTGAGATATTCTTCTAGGTCAATGCTATTTACTGGAATGGTAGAGATGAACTTTGCATGTAACAATCAACTGATATTTTCATTTTCTTTTTATTGGTTTGAAATAAAATAGCTGAAATTATAAAATAAACGTTTACAGGAAGTATACTTAGTTGCATCTGAAGGACAGAGGGTTTATTAGTTCCACAATATATAAAAAGATGTTCTCTAGGCTCTACCCTGTGATGAGCTTGAAAGCATATGCTTTCACCTTGGGACTTATTTCTGGTTCCTCAATAACGCAGTTTTATTAATAGAAGAAGTATCTCAGGGAGAAGGTACACTAGACCCATGGCTACAACTTGCTAACAGCCAGAATAGTTTGTGATACCTAACTTTTTCCCCCACTTCTTTTTACACCTGCTTCGTAAGTGCTTGTAAATGTTTTTGGAATTGAAGGTATCTCATCTGAGCAGCCTAGTTCAGACTCAAAAAGCAGAAGAGAAATGAAGTGCCAGAGTATCCTCACACAGCTTCCATTCCTATTCTTCAATCCAAGAATTTGTATACACAAAATATAGCTTGGGAATTCTAGCTGTGCCAGGGGGAGGAATTAGTCTTTGCAACCTCAAAAACTAACACTGAAGACCTGAATACTTCCTAGCCACCATATTAGAGAATGCCTCAGGTGTTTAGTTCTTCAGAGACCCTCACAGGAGTTTCTAATATGCACAAGCTGCATTAGACATTAGTGGTGGGTGAGACAAGACACTTCCCAGGTGCCAGGCTGGGCATTAGTATATTGATATTGCTAAAGCATCTATAAATCTCCATGATGCATTCTCTTCCAACCCAAGGACTATATATGGAATGGGTGTGAGTCAGGGTTGCAAATATGGTGAGAACACAGCCTTTCTCTCCCCCAGGCATTCCTCATCTGGGAGAATAACATCCATGTAATTCACTGCAGGAGTGTGTTAAGATTTTTCATAGAGATACAAAACAAGCATTCTGGAGAAATAGACAGGAAATGTTTGAAATCTGTCTAGAGAATTGAAAAATAAATACTTCATATGTTTTATGTGAGGATCAATTGGGGCAAAGAATATGAAAACATTTTGTAAATTGCATCATCAAAATAAACATAGAAATATATATTTGCATGTAAACATATTTGAATATGCATGAATATATATGATTTTCTTCATGTTGTATATACTTTGTACTTAATTAAGCATTATTTAACTTTTCATTATTTAAAAGAAGGAAAAATATTATCTCCAAATTGTTCAGCAAATAAATTGTACAATCTGAAATTGTTATTGTATTAACATTATTTTATATTGGGGCTAAAGAGATGGTTCAATGGATAAAGCACTTAATGTATAAGCTTGAGGACCAGAGTTCTCCCCAGCACTCACATAAATGACCAGGGGCCATGGTAAATAACCTGTAATCCAAGCAAACTCAGCAGACAGAGACAGGGGATCACTGGGGAAAGCTGGTTACCTACATGAGCCAAATCTCTAAGCTCTGTGTTCAAGAGACCTTTGTTACAGTAAATATAAAGTAGGCAACAATTGAGGAGACCACCTGATATGAACCTGTGGCATACTCACACACATTCACACACACACTCATAGGAACATGCAAGCATACACACCTGGAGCTTCACAAATATAAGCATGCATTCTTCATGCTCACAGACCACACACACATATATGCAATACATTTCTTTGATGAGTATAAATATCTTTTCCCAAAGTGTTCACTATCTTCTTTAGTGGTTTGTATGTGTGCATGCACTTCTGGTTTCCTTCTCTGTTTTGACCATTCCTTGTTCTTATTGTTTATTTGTTCATGTTTTCTCTAAAATATGTGGGCCAAACATCTCTGGATAAGCCCATTAATTGATCAATATATTTGAGCAGTCATTATTTAGAACATAAAAATTATTTTCCTTTCACCTAGTATTCACTGGTCAGAAAAACACTGCTTATTTTTTTTAACTTCTACCCTTATACTTAGTTGATTGCTTCATGCTAATCTGTTATTAGCAATCCTTAGGGGAGAGCTCTAGTCTTCATTTCCACCAGATACCTGCAGTTTGAGGATCCTTGTATACACCCAGTGGAGTCCCCACTCACCCCACAGTCACAGCGCCAATTACAAAACAGTGGTCATAAAAACAAAGTGCTTTGGACTTCAAGTCCCTGCTGGATATTCTCCTTACTCTTGGAATCTGCATTTGGTCACTCTCTTTCCCAAACCATTGACTACTATTAGAAACTGGAGAGCTACTGCGAATACTCCTCTGAGCTGCCCTGCTGGAAACTTCTTTCTGGCTAGAGAAAGCAGCTCACTGTGCCTCTCTGAGACTCATCACAGCCTGACTTCTTACTGCAAGCAGTGCACGCTTTGATATGAAGTGCTAGCAAATGATCTTCTTTGATGGGGCCCAGAATCTGGTGTTTCCAGGCTCAGCAAGCTATCCTATCTGCAGGGAACTTTCACAAGTTCATTAGGCAGGACCCTCCCTATAAATCTAGCAGTCAGCTTCCCCAGGTGCTCTTGAGCTACAGCCCACTGCAAAGTGCTCAGCACTTCCTTTCACACCCGATTTCTTTCCAGAGTCCAGGAACTCAGCAACTGCTAAAGCAGTACTTGAAAAATAATTTAATGTCACCATTCAATCGCTTGTCAGTTACAAGGCCTGAAATTCTGGGGCATCTGATGATGCTTTGCTTAGATTCCTAATCGGCTGGCATGGTGGTGAGTGGAAAGGCTGAGTTTGGAGAGAGAGCTGATTTAGGGCTGAATACTGACTTTGCCTTTAAGGACTCTGGCAAGACTACTACCAGAAGCTCAGTTTTTCTTATGAAAATAGTAGTATAGACTGTATTTAAGTATAGATTCAGAATTATCAAGAGCAGTAAAAACCTGTTTCAAGAGCCCTGCACTAAATTATTAAAAAAAAAAAAAAAAGAGCCCTGCACATGGAAAGTCTGTCATTAAAAACATAAAAGCTGTTATGGAGGCACATGTCTATAATCCCAGCACTCCAAAGATTGAAACAGGAGGATCTCTGTAAAATTGAGGCCAGCCTGGGCTACCTAGCAAACATTACCTCAACCTCCCTCCTCCAGGAAAAAAAAATACATAAATATATTTGACAAACAGATAAACTGAAGAATTTTTTTAAATAAGCAAAGCTCTTAGATTTGGATTGCTTTAGTTACTGTGATGGTTTTGTTTTGTTGTCAACTTGTATCTTTTTAATTATCTTGGGTGGGTCTCTGAGGATGTTTACAGGAAGGCAGCCTCTCAACAAGGGACAGGATGTAAAGAAGCTCAAGGAAGCTAGAAGTAAACATCCTTTCCTGTGTGGACAGTGCAGGAAGGAAATTCCAGAGACTCAGGAAGCCATTAAGTCTGGGGAAGGGTTGTAAGACCCCACCCTAAGGCTATATAAAGGGGAAGAAATCCTCTCCTTGGCCCTCCTGCCTGTTTGTTGTTGTGTGTGTGGTGTTGTTGATGGGTTTTTCTCTTTGCTTGGACCTGTGAAAGAGGATCAGTCTCTTTCACTTTCATGGGACTTCCCCTGGATCTGTAGATTGAATAAATCGTTTCCTCCCATAAACTGTGCCTGGTTTGGAGATTCATCCCAGCGGTGTGTGGCTGACTCCGACAGTTACCTCAATAAGAGGCTTTTGGACATTTCCTTGAGTGATGAAAACCCTTTGTCCTTTTAGCAAAAAGTCTGACATGGTAAGAGGCTTCTGTTGAAACAGCAGGGCTGAGTTCTCAGAATAACCAGAGTTTTCACCAGTTAAACCTGCAAAGGGTTCAGCTGCCTTGGGTACCTTCATTTAAAATGATCACTCACTCCTTATGGGACATCTGGACACTGGCTAGCTTTGATTTCTCTGGTTTTTACCTATTTTTTTGTGTGTTTTTCTTTCTCTAGCAATCTTTGGATATACTCAAAATAAGCCTACCCTATACTTAAACTGGGCTGGCCTCTCCTTTATATTTTGTCATCTCTCTACTCTCCAGTCTTTCTCCTGCTCATTCTTTAACTACCGTGCCAGAACGTTGTAGAGAAAGAAGGCATTCTGTTTATTTGAACTAAGCCAATGACCTTCTCCAGCATTTGCCTCATGAGCTGCACATTCCATAGAGTGCCTTCTGTGCACAAGAAACGAACGGGATCAAATTCCAGCGTGTGATGGGACAGGACTTCATTTCCCCCTCAGCTCGTCAACTTTCCAAGGCGATATCCTGCAGCACAGATAATGTTGACATGATATTACAGAGACACATCATGACAGTGTAGCTTCTTGTCACAATGGTGATGTGCAAACTTCAGAAGACTTGGCCCTCAAGTTTGGACCCATTGCCAAGAATGTGGATTCCTTTTTAAGGCATCCAGATGTCTTATGTCTGCAGAACTGAGCTTTGTGAGATTGTTTATTTGTTGGTTTATATCAGGACAAGGACAAGGACATTGCCTTCTTGAATCTCTTTCAACTCACAGAGTCTGAGAAACATACCACACCTTCAGATACCTATTTTTATCTTTTATTATTTTCTGTTGAACTTTTGTTGACAAGGCTTGTTTTTAACATGCATATAGTTCATCTCAAGCAATATCAAAATGTTAAAAGTCAGCCTATAAAGATTTTAGAGTAGTATGGAAAGCTGGGAGATTATCAGAAACTGCATGTATATGTGGTGTGTGTGTGTGTGTGTGTGTGTGTGTGTGTGTGTGTGTGTGTGTAAATATGTATGTTGGTTCACATGTGTGTGTGGGGGGCATGTGTGTGTATGGTGGCCAGAGGTCAATGCTGTGTGTCTTCACAATCACTCTCTACCTTGGTTTTGAGACAGTCTCTCACTGAACCCAGAGCTCACCCAATGAGGTAGCCTAGCTAGCCAACAGCCCTCAGGGATTCTCCTGCCTGTGCCCCTCCCCCAGTACTATGGTGATAGCCTCATTCCACTGTGCCAGCTTTTACATGGGTGCTGGGGGTCTGTTTGAACGCCAGTCTTCATGCATGTATGACAAGCACTTCACCAACACACATCTCCTTGGCCCATCAATTAACATTTTGCAATCTGGCGATTTCCCATAAATAACAAAGAACAATGAGACAGGGCCTTAATTACCTTCCTCCATCTTGGGCCTCATGTGCCATAATACATACACAGGGATGCACTCTGCAGCCCTGACTATCAGTGGTGGAGGCTGGCTTGCTCTATGTAAGCAGTGCATCTGGGGAACGAATGGAAGAGAGATAGATGTGTGGAGTCCTGACGTGGTGCCCTGTTTACTGTCACTTCATTTCACCCTCTCAACAGTGCTGGGGAGTTAAGCTCCATTCACTTATTTTCATCACGAGTCAGTTACTCTTCCCATGAAGATTAAATGAGGTAATGCAGGTGAAAGCGCTACCCAAACCATAATGTGCCCTGCAGATATCAGCCATTCTCAGAACCCATGATTTATAAAATGGCTCCAGTTTTCAGAGATCTACAGACCCTGTGCAAGCGGCTCCAGCAGATGGGCAGCTTGCAAGGGCATTTGTCACACCCTCAATGAAGGAAGAACTAATGAAAGGGTAAGAATGTTGTCAGTTCTTGTGAAATTTCAATTCCATCCCTGAACGTATGAATGACAAAACCCTTACTGCCTTCCTGACTTTGCAGGGCACAGAAGTCAAGGAAGTGGTGCAATGAAGTTGATCACCATCGAAATCTGAGGTTGCTGGCAACAGAAGCCATGTGTGGAGCTAGAAGCTAAAGGAAGGCTTTAGCCAACACTCTCCAACCTGGAGAAGCATCACAGCTGAAGGAAGCAAAAGTTTCTCGCAACAGCAGACAGCAAGAGGAGAGGGACGAAAATTTAGGGCTTAGTGTTGAATCAGGAAGAGGCAGCCATGGTGTACGGACCAGGTAGGAAGGCAGCTTCAGAAAAGGATCCTTAGTCAAGGCCCATGGCAGGCACTCAAGCCTTCATTATACATCGTAGGTCTCTAAGAAGGAAAAATAAATTTAGTTTAGGGAAATAAGGCTATGGAGCTATCTGTCAGCTGAAAATAAAAGAAAGTAAGGGTCATGTTAGAAATATGGCAAACTGGGAATGATAATTCTTTTAAGACGCTATTATCCAGTTGTATGTTAATAATCCATGAAAGGCTTCCTGTTGAATTGCCTGGTCCTTCCTCCTCCCAGATCATTTGAGCCTAAATATTCAGTGGGTGGAACTTGAGTGTCTATTTTTTTTTAATATTTATTGTCCATAATGAGTTACATTATTTAGTGGGCAAACCATGCGTTGTTATCCCGACTTCCCCAATTCCCCCCCTCCCCATCCCTGATCAGTTGTATATCCTCCTCCGTGGGCTGTCTGTATTAGTCCTTGTGGCAAGGGATCCTGTATATCTTAGTACTCATCCCGGTCTTCCTGGCCCAAGT
>PVHP010007384.1:0-57003 GCA_004024765.1 Zapus hudsonius | reverse complement strand
TCCTCCCCTCCCTTTCCTTTCCACCTGCCTGCCCTGCTCTTTCCTTTCTGTTCCTTTCTTTTACTATTAGAGTTTCCTTTCCATTTCCATTCCTTCTTTCATTTTTTTTAAATTATATTTTCAAATCAGATATGCTCCCTCAAAGAGTAGGTGAATTCACAAATAGTAAACTTTATTCTCATTTACCATGAGACAGCATAGGGCTCAGTAATTTTAGGCAGAGCTTACTTTAGGCTTAAAAATTCTAGGTTTTGAGATATCAAAATTTTCTCCTGAGGCTCACATAAATAAAGGCATCCTCTATTGAATGCTTCTCTTTTACTAAAATTCTGTCTACACTAACTGATAGAATCATGTTTTAGATAGGGAATGTTCAGGTTATTGAAACAGCTTCCACAGGTTTAATCTCAGACTTGTGGATTCTACTGTCTTGGGTTTTTGGTTGTATCCTACACATTTAGGATATGAACATGAGAAGCTCAGGCACTGCACTTTTTAAAAATATTTTTTATTGTCCATAATGAGTTACATTATTTAGTGGGCAAACAATGAGTTGTTATCCCCAATTCCTCGCTGCCCTCCCCTCCCCACTCCGCTGGATAACCTCCTCCATGGGTCATCTGGATCAGTTCTTGTGACAGGGGACCATGGATAGCCTAGTATTCAGCCAGGTTCTCCTGGCCCTAGTATGTTGTTACTGAGGGGTGCCATGCCTCTGGATAGTCTCCCCCACCACGGCTCTCACAATCTTTCTGCCCCCTCTTCTACTCAGTTCCCTAAGTCATGGTGGATGAGTATTATGGCTGCTTTAAGGTTGTCAGGCACTGCACTTTTAACCCTTTCCTGTGTCTTCCTGGAAAAGCCAATAGAGTTCTTTTAAACTGAAAATGGAGTATGTTTCCTGTGAGGTCATTTCACGGTCTAGAGAGGTACACCAGGTATCTCTACCCCTCTGGGATATAGGAAAATTGCCTCTTCCTTTTATCATGTTAAGATTAAGTGCTCCTTAGTGGTCTACATTAATGGAGAAAAAAATGTAGTAATAATCAGAAAGGGCTAACTTTAAAAGTGGCAGAAAAAAATTCAAGTAATGGTATGTGAAATTCCAACACATAGTCTGAAACGAGACCATTTAAATCCATGAAACCTGGTGGAGCTATCATTCCTCTGGGGTAGGTTTAAAGCATTTAAAATAAATAGCTTTACATTGTTTTTTCTTTCCCTCCTGAGCTTTATTACCTAGGAAGAAAAAAAAAAACTATCTTTCTAAATCAGTGATCTAGTTTCCTCATTGTCAAAATCTTTATTATGCAAGAGTCAGAAATTCTGTAAATAACACATTTCATCCTATATCCCCGAGTTTTGAAAAACAAGTTCCAATTATAAAAATCCCTTAAGCAACATCTTTTATCAAAACCAAGCATATTCATATATGGGTGACATGATGATCTATTTCCAATTTCTTTCTAGTCATAGAACTATATTTGAACTTATCTATCAGTTTCTATCAGTTAGTATGTGGTTTAGATGACTTTGATGAAGCTGAAACTTACTTCTCTAGTCCAGAAATAAGTGAATAAGTGTAGTAATAGAAGAGAGACAGAGAGAGAGAGAGAGAGAGAGAGAGAGAGAGAGAGAGAGCGCCAAAACAAATAAGTATTCTCCAAGTATTTTTTTGAGAAATTTCAGCCCCCTGAAATTTAGTTCACACCAACCAATCCCCAAACGCAATTTGAGCAGAGTTCACACAGTTTTTCAATCCCTGTAATATACATAGAGTTACTTCATGCTAATCCATACCACAAATCCATCACAGATCTTCTGGGTGTATCTGTGACGTATCTGGGTGTATCTGTATGAGGTGCCCAGGCTGGAGCCTGTCAGCTTCTTCAAAACTAAAACCAAACAAATACCATCTAAACAAAAGCAAATGACTGCATATTCTGCAAATAACCTGGGAATAGGCTGGGATTTGTGAGAGTTTCAGACAAGCTCCATAGACAGGGTCCCCTTGAGTGGGAGGTATCTCTAGCCAGAGCTCAAACCTAGATGCTAAAACTGATTGGTCAGATATAGACCAATCAGCTATCTCTATGACTTACCTGGTGGAAGTTTTAAAAACTTCTCTAAAACAAAGCCCAGTCTCTTCTTCCCACTTGGAGTGCTAGAAGGAGGAGTTTCATTTTCCTGGTAAGGCCCCTCATTCTAGCCCAGAGGCTGGAGTGAGGGGGACTCAAGGTCTCCCCTATGAACTTCTCATGATGGGAACCCTCTGTTACCTTCTCTTTTCCTGCCTGTTTAGTTAGACAGCATAGATTTTGGCCAAAACCTCTCCCACGTGTTCTCCCCACACTGGTGGCTGGAGAACTCTGTAACTCCCCATTTTCCTTTGAATAAAGTCTCCCACTATACCTTAAACTCTTGTTGTCTATGATTTTAATTCTTTAACTTTGTAGATAAGAATTTGGATACTCCTTAAATTTTGAGGTGCATTGGAATTTTTGCTGGGTGTTATCTAAATTCTAATTGTCAGCTCACCCTGCTATAGTATCTCTGGTCTCCCCAAAAGACCAACTTCTTTTCCTTCTAGAAAAAAGAAAGCATTTATAGGCAATGGATGGAGGATAAGGGATCTTCCTTAGGTCTGTAAAATGTTTCCTGGCTACTGCTTAGATGATTCTGGCATACATACAGCTCGTTGAGCTAACCAGAAGCAATTGAACACACTAACACACTTTTCCAGAGTGATCATCAGTGTCCCTATACCATATGAGCCAAGAAAGCCCGCTTTTAAGGCTCCCTGAAGACTGATACTGCAATCTGAGGTTTCTACTGCTTGGTCAGTGCAAAGAAATGTGTGAGAGGTACAAGGAAATAAGTTCAAATTTGGACCTTAAGAAGACAAAGAAAATTCAGCTAATCTCTGAAAGATGAATATCATATGCTTTCTCTCATGTGGATCCCGGGTTTTGCTATAGAAACATAAGATCCTGTAAGCATATGTGCTATGAAAATAGAAGAAAAACTGTCTAGGTAGAGAAAGGGGAACAAACAGAAGGAAGAGGGGTGATAAAAGGAAAGGTAGGGGAGTGCTTCAGTCAGCTTTCTCACTGCTGCCAGAAAGAGCCGGGAGAAGCTCCATGATGGCAGGGAAAATGATGGCATAAGCAGAGACTGGACATCACCTCCTGGCCAACTTCACAAGCACAATAGAAACAGGAATGTGTGCCAAACACTGGCAAGGGGAAGCTGGATATAATGCTCATAAGTCCGCCCCCAAGTATACACTGCCTTGAGGAGGTTCAAACTCCCAAATTGCCATCAGCTGGGGACCTAGCATTCCGAACACAGGAGTTTATGAGGGGCAATTAAATCAAGCTGTGATGGTTCAGGCGCCCTCCATGGGACACCTTGAATGGGAGGTGTCTAGCTAGAGCTAAAATCTAGGCACTAAAACTGATTGGTCAGGTATAAACCATCCACCTGTCTCCCTGCTCACCTAGGGCACCAAATACTCCCGGAACAGATAATCCTGTCTCTCTTCCTCACATGGCCTCTGAAATTCCAGAGGTTGGGTGAGTCTCCCTCCCCACCAAAGACCAATGGCTGTGTTGGGGGGTGGGTAGGCTCCAGGTTCTTTACCATATGAACCTTCTTCCTCATGTTGGGAGCCCTGTTATGTTTTCTTCCTCTGCTTGTTTGGCTGAACAGCATGAATTCTGTTAAAACTCTCCGTGTTTTCTCCTCACACTGGTGGTTGGAGAACTCTGTAACTCCCCATGTTTCCTTAAATAATAAAGTCTCCCACTCTACCTTAATATCTGGTTGTCTATGATTTTAATTCTCTAACTTTGTAGACAAGAATTTGGGTACTCCTTAAATTTTGGGGTGCATTGGAATTTTTTGCTGGACATTATCTAAATTCTAATCCTCAGTTCACCAGGCTACAAAACCACCCCAGGGAGCATGGAGAAGGACATGATCAAAGTGCAACATATTCTAGTATGAAAATGCTTTTAGGTATCACACTGTATGCAATAATTATAAACAATAGGAAATTTTAAAAATAAAAAAAATAACCAAAACCAATAGAATGAAAACAAAGGACATTCTTCTAACCATGAAGGCAATCCATTGTGAGGAAGAGAAAAGCAGACACACCTCCAGGTGACAAGGCCCTGAGCCATTCATAGGGCTGGAGCCTCACATTGTATTTTGCTCCCCTGCAGCTAGCTAACATGAACACAAAGAAGGGTTTTTTTTTTGTTGTTGTTGTTTTGTTTTGTTTTCATCCAAAAGGACTTAGGAAGAGGCAGGGACAAAATAGAGAGGAGCAAGGGACTGAGACCAAGCACCTACCTCAGTTTCCCTACCCCAGTCTTGGAAGTTCAAGGAAGGCAGGTGACTTGGAAGGTCAAGATGACAAAGAGGCCTCAGCTAGGTTCCTCAGAGGTCAGGCTTCCAGGCTGTATCTCCCACAAGGATCTGTCACCCCTGCATGAACTGAGGTGACACTTGGACCAGTGTAATCTAGTCACAAGACCTGATCCAGTTACAAGCATAAAAATTGGGCCAACCTGAAAGCCTGAAGAATAACCCAAAGATGGGAAGGAAATGGAAGGGATATTAAAGATCTGACCCCTTTCTGTCATTTATGGCCACCCTGTGGGGACCCTTCCCTACATCCTGGGAGATTTCTCTGTCATTCTGTCCATAAACTCCCTCACCTATTTCCCCATCTCCCAATTTTCTATAGGGTGGAAAAGTAGAAACTATCAGCTCAGCCCAGGTATCAGGGTTGGTTTTAAATAAACCCATTTTACAAAATCATATTTGGAGAAATACTAGATAAATTCTCAAATTACAATTTCACTTATTTTTTCTTTCCTCAAAGTTTGGGAGTGTCACACAACAGATTTCAAGTCAGTCCTCTAAAGTGGGTTTTCATGCTATTAGCTGATGACATTTTCCCATGTTGCTTCATGCAAAATCAACTAAGAAGTCAATTCCTGCAATACTCAACAGGAGTTAAAGTCAAAACATCTTTGCCCAATACTGACTGATCCTTATTTATTTATTTATTTATTTATTTATTTATTTATTTATTTATTTATTTATTTATTTGTAAGAGGCAGAGAGAGAGACAGAGAGAGAGAGAGAGAGAGAGAGAGAGAGAGAGAGAGAGAGAGAGAGAGAGAGAGAGAGAGAATGATGGGCTCACCACAGCCTCCAGCCACTGCAAGTGAATTCTCAAGAGACAGTATTCCCTAATTTGTGTTTATGCTCTGAAATAAAGCTTAACCAGTCTGATGTAGCAGAAGCTAGACTTGGCCATGAAGGATGGCTCAAGGAGGAAAGCAGAACTCATGATGCAGGTGATTCAGATCAATCATTATTCCTTCACTCTTTCAAACCCTTCTATTAGTGCTGGTAAACTAGACCAAGCTTAGTGATTAAGACAAAAATCTCTGACATTTAAAATCAAATTTTTTTCTACAGATGTTAAAGGCAAAACAAATAATGTTAAATAGGTTAGGTAGTCATAAAGCGTATAAAGGAAAGTGAGAGAGAAAGAGAGAGAGAGAGAGAGAGAGAGAGAGAGAGAGAGAGAGAGAGAGAGAGAGAGAGAGAGAGAGAGCTGGGAGAGACATGGTGACTAAGAAAGTGAAATTAATGATGAGGACTTGTCTGGGTGGGTGTGGTTGTCCAAGACATCATGGAAGTTAGTTGGCTACAAATATCTGATATAAAGTCATTTGGAGCAGAAAGAACAATATGTAGAAAAGTCTTAAAGAGGAATTGAGCTTGGTGAGCAAGCTGAAAGATGGTGAGCAAGGTAAAAAATGTAAAATTCAGTTTAAGAAAAAAATAAGTGCTATTGATATAAGATCTAAAGAAAAGAAAAATAGCATCTTCTCCCAAATATACACACACCACAAGATCAAACAGATTTAGGAAGTGCTGGGTTGAAAACATCAAAGCATATTTCTTTATTGTAGAACTGAGAATATTACATAATCTCATTTGGTTAAGTCTGTGATTAAATTCAGGATTTTTCAAACTTACTTTCCTTGATAAATCTCTGTGATGGATTTTTATTTCCTCTGTCTGGAGTTCTGTTGGAACCCCCATAGAAATTACTGTTGTTGGCCACACACTCTAACAAGATTTGCATGGTGAGAGATGAATAATGAACACCCAAACTGGAACTGTAGTTTGGTCTGTGTCACTCATAACTTTCGCAGGAATATGCTGAGACAATAGCATTTAGGGAACAGCTAGCTCACTTGGAGAGAAATTTGTTAAGAGCCTGGCTTGACAGAACAAGACAATAGCTATTTATTTCTGCAATCATATTTCTTCTGCCCTGTTATTAGTTACTATTCTCATTTGTTGCTGTGACAAATACCTGATAAAAGCAACTTAAGGAACAAGGTTCGTCTTTTTTTTTTCTTTTTATTCTTTTCCTTTTCCAGGTAGGGTCTCCCTCTAGCCCAGGCTGACCTGGAATAACTCCAGGCTAGCCTCAAACTCACCACTTTCTGATCATCCTCATCTTTGCTGCTCTCTGCTTCCAAAGTCTCCCAAGTGCTGGGATTAAAGGAGTGTGCAAAACGTGCCTGTTTGGAACAATGGTTTATTTTAGCTTATGGGTTGGGGCTCCCATGGTCCATCATGTTGAGAAGGAGGTGCAGAATGAGTACAAGCTAAATGGTCACATTGTGTCCATAGTCAGGAAACAAATATGACTTTTGGGGACTCAGCTGGTTTCCTCTTTTTTTCCCTTTTTATTTAGTCTGGGATCTGAGTGCCCATGTAGAAATGTCTCCATAGAATGCTCAGAGATATATTTCCAAGGTATATCCAAATCTGTTAGATTGATGATGAAGAGTGTCATTTGCCCTCTGCTTCTTTCCCCTTCGACGTTTTCACTTACCCGTATGTCAGTCTGATATTGTTTGACAGACGTTGGACACAGAAATTCTTCACTATCCATGGTTTCACTTTCTAAGGTTTCAGTTACATGGTCTGAAAATATTAAGTGGAAAATTCTAGAAATAAACAACTGATAAGTTTTATATTACATGCTGATTGGAGTGGTTGGTGAATCGTGAGCCATCCTATTCTGTCCATGTGAGACACAAGTTATCTCCTGTTCAGAATATTCTTTCTGTTCTGCCCACCTGCTGGTCATTTAGTTGCCCCCTTGGGCTATCAGATAATCAGTTGCAGAATCATTATGTTTATATACAGAGGCAGGGTTCTCCATGGTTTCAGACACCCTCCGGGGCTCTTAGATGGCATTCTCCATGGATAAAGAGGGATTACTGTACTCTCCTGTGTTTCTTCCCTCTCCCTAGGAGCATATCTATAGACTTTTCAAGTTCTCTATTTTTAACTTGTGTGAAGTCTATTAATAAGCTCCAGGCTGGCCTCAAACTCATGGCTTTCTAACATTGAAGGCCAGTCTTCATCTTTATGGTAATTTTTATTTCTAGTATTTCTAATTGATTTTTTTCCAAACATATTCATCTGTCCACTGAACTTATCCATTTGGTCATTCATTTTCTATACTTATTCCATCAGAGCCTTAAAGATATTAATCACAGTTCTGAAATTCTCTGCTAAATACTCCAAGATTTGTGACATAGTTGAATCAAGTTTGAATAGCTTCTTATTTCCATGAGTCTCTTTTTTGTTGTTTTATATGTTAATTTAGGAAAAAAGCAAGCTATCTCCTCTAAAGTTGCATGAATGAAGGCAATATTTTAATGCTTTGAAATGCACATGGATGTTGGAACTTTAAAGGCACATCCTTGGATCCTAGGAGTTCCAACAGACTAGGTTCAACCAACTGTCTTAATAAGAAATCAAAGTGGTATGATTTAATCAATATGGCCATATTCAGAAGAGCAGGTAAAGGGGTCCAGTGACACTGACCATGGCCATCTTCAGAGAACTAACAGTAACTTTGAGATTGTATAGAAAAAGCAAACAGAGACAGACCTTGGACTATACATAGTGGACAGAGGAGGTAGCTATGGTCAATGGGTTGATTGACCACTGTCTCAGTTATGTTTCTTAAAGTGTTCTGGAGATGGTGAGAAGATACAATGGATGGAGGAGAGTGATCTGGCTTCATTCGATGATCACACCAGTTTTGGATACTGGGCCTCCATCACAGGTGAGGCAATCCTTTTTCATTCAAGGTCATTAAACCATGATGGGATCTATCCCAAGAGGCTCACTGTTGCAGGAAGTAGTGTTTTTCTTTTGTTGTTGCTGTTTTTTATTTTATTTTATTTTTGAGGTAGGGTCTCACTCTAGCCCAGGCTGACATGGAATTCACTCTGTATTCCCAGGCTGGTCTCAAACTCATAGAGATCCTATTTCCTCTGCCCTGTTGTTCCTGGAATTCAAACAAACAAACAAACAAACAAAAACAGAAAAAGGCAAATGTAATTACTAGACCAGAGAACAGTGTGTTCTGTGCTTTGCTTCTTGTATGTCTTAGGTATGGAGAGTGGAGCTCATCTAAAGAGGAGGTGATATTGAGCATCTTGAGGAGCTGAGCTGGATTTGAGGCTTGTTGGGCTACAGTCATGCTCAGGTACCACTGATCTAGTTTCCCAGGGGATATTTCTAGAGTGTCAGCTACTTTGTCAAAGGGCTTTTATCCCATGTCTTCTCTCTCTCTCTCTCTCTCTCTCTCTCTCTCTCTGCATAGGTCTTTCCCCTGAGATATACCTCAGACAGACATTATCTCTTTCATGAAAATCACATATTAGCAGAATCTTGCTAACTTGGCAATGTGTTTGTAAAGGCAGATAGGACATGCCCATCCATGTGTCTGGTAGCATGTGTGTATCCATGTGCATGATAGCACATGTGTATACATGTGCCTGATAGCATGTGTGTATCCATGTGTCTTATAGCACGTGTTATCCTCAGCGAATTGTTTCCTCTCCAGCAACTGTGCATGTGTCCCTCACACTCCTTCCTTTCCACATCTTGACCCACACATACTCTTGTTGTTGAAGGTAAACAGAAGGGAACTGATTGTGTAAATTCCTCACTTCTGCTGTGATTACTGCTGTTCTCAGTTTGTACCACAAAGCACTTGCTCAACATCACTCTGCTCTTTCTGTGTGCCCAGTAGGATTCATGTTGAAAATCTCTGCAAAATAATATGAATGGCCTCTCTATTTGTGGTCCTCATAGATTATAGTCTCTACCCTAACTAAACAGGGGACACTAGTCTCCGTAATTTGTCAACCACCTTACCTAAAGACACCTAAGGGGCGGCTCTATCTGGCCCCTGAATGTTGGGGCTGGTATTTCGTCTTCCCTAACCTGTGTTGAGACATCAATTTAGACTCTCAATATGCACATGTGAAACCACCTCCCAGAAAAGGAAAAAAAGAAAACATTGCAAGCCTATTGTTTGCTCATTCAGGTGAAAGAAATACCAACTTTCTCATATGAGTACCATATCTGAAAGCATAATAAATACTGTAAAAATCAGATGTAAAGTCATTTTACTTATGGAAACAGTAATTTATAGAACTGTTTAAGGACTTATCAATTTTGGTAACTGGAGTGAGACAAGACCTCAAATTTAAGTTTGTCTGTAGTCTCTCTCACATATGGTAGGCTTCTCTGCTTCATGCAGGATGTCATTAAACACACATTTGTTAATGAAGCATATTTTGCATTACATGAATAAGATGAAAACAGGTGTTGTATTTGCTTTCAGACACTTTTTGCCTATATTTAAGTTTGTGTTTATAATTGAGATGATATTTTAGCCAAAAGATTTTATTTTATTACAGTGTATGAGTTCAGTTTTCCACAATCTACCTTTTCTTTGTTTCTAATGTACTATGCAATATTTCATTCTGGGTTTAATAGAAGAGATCTAATTCTTCTCAATCAGTATCTTATGTAAAGCTAGGAATAAAGATATATCCAATATTAGAGTCATTAAAAATCCCTTTATATCAGCTTATTTTATTAGTTATACAGCCTCCCATTCATTAATGCTTTTTAAAAATATTTCATGTAATTATTTCAGAGACAGAGATGGAGAACTCTCTCTCTCTCTCTCTCTCTCTCTCTCTCTCTCTCTGTGTGTGTGTGTGTGTGTGTGTGTGTGTGGTTTCTGAGACAGACAGGAAGAGAGAGAGTTTGAGAGAGAGAGAGAATGAGAATGTAAATATGAAAGAGTCAGGAAGGGTGAATGGGTATGCCAGGACTTCCGGCCACTGCAAATGAACTCCAGATGCATGCACCACTTTGACCATCTGTCTTTGCATGGATACTGGGGAATTAAACCCACACTGTCAGGCTTTGTAAATAGCACTTGTAACTGCTGAGCCATCTCCCCAGTCCCAAGAATACTTTTTGTGATCCCTTTTTAGATCTATGACTCTATGAATCTCTGTTAATTATTAATCACACGGTATTCTGTTATAGCAGCACAAAACAGACTTAAGACAGACATCATCTACATTATGTATAATGTATAGTCACAGCCATATACTTCAAGCCTCAGATAGCTACCATTATTGATGGGGACCAGAGTTTCAGGGCTTATATCTTCTTGTCTCTCTCATGGGAGCATACAGGCTATACCAATGTTCTCATTATCTCTTATATCAAAATCCTCACATGCTAAATGTATGCTATTTTCTTTCATGTTTCTTCCTTCAAAGTGCATTTCCTGTTCTATCTTTTCTTTGGTACCTGTCCCATAATCTTACTTTTCCTGACCTGCCATAGCACTTACTTCTTCTAATTCATTCTATGACATTTGATTATACCCTGTCTTATACCTTTCTCCAAATATTTCACGGATCATGTCTTTCCAAAAT
The DNA here is from genome assembly GCA_004024765.1 of Zapus hudsonius. Lineage (NCBI taxonomy): Eukaryota > Metazoa > Chordata > Mammalia > Rodentia > Dipodidae > Zapus > Zapus hudsonius. The sequence continues at coordinate 46,129 of PVHP010007384.1, read as the reverse complement.
TACTAGATTCCCTCAGGGAAGAAGTATGTCAGTCTTATTTTGTATCCTCGTGCTTCTTGCACGTTGTCAGACATATAGCAAGCATGTGACAAATACTGAGTGAACAAATTTGAATTTCTTTACCAAAGGGAGAGAGTGAAGAGAAGGGCTGGCGCTTTTGTGAAAAGTATTGCTGTTCTCTGACTATTTGTGTCCTCCAAAACTCTTTGAAATTTAATTGGGACTTTAACAATATTAAGAGGTAGGGGAAATTTAATTGGTGACTGGTCATTAAGGCTCTGTAATTATGGATGGGATTGGTGACACTGAGTGAGGTTTCTTGTTCCCTCTCTCTTGTTCACACCCTCCCCCCACCATCCACCACTAAGTTATGATACAGCCAGACCTTGATGAGTTACCACAAACTTGGTGTTGGATTTCATTTTCCCAATCTGTGATCTTATGAATTTCTATTCAGTATGAATTGCCCAGCCTGAGGAGGATTGGTTACAGTAGCATAAAAGATAGTAAGACAGTTATCAAATCACAAAACTCTAAAAAGGTGGGGAAAACTCACCAGTCATCAGCACTTTTGAATTAGAGTAGTTTGCAGAAATTTCTAGAGCATTCCCCAGCTCTTACTTCTGTGCTCCACATCCCTGTCTGCCATGCTGCTTCCCCAAAGTCAAGGTTGTCTATGTTCAATGTGTCCCTTCCCCACTCCTTCCCCCTGATGTTGCAAATGTCACACTTTCTCACAGAAGCACTGATGCTTTCCCTTTCTCATCTCTCATGAGTTACACCTTGGTGCAAGGACCACCTGCTCCAAGTATGGATATTTCCATTGCCAGGGAATTAGCAGGCTTCCAGAAACCCAGTTAGTGATGTTTCTGCCATTTGTGGTTAAGAGTGACACAAGAGATGTGATGGAATTGTTATAAATGACAATGTGATATCAGTAGCAGAATCCACCTTACAGCTGTGACTGTCATTTCATTGCTGGACATTCATGTGGTCACACAGATACCTCACTATGCCCACCTCTTAAGCAGCCTGCTGTCTTTATCTAGTTTATTGCTTCATGTTTCAATCAGTAGATTATTAAGACAATGTGTCCCTATGATGACACAGCTGGTGACAGCTTTTGCCGCTCTCCTGGCAGTGAACATATGTCAGATTAGTGGGGGATTTGCGTAACATAAATTACTACATGACCTCAGGCTCCTGCAGGTTGATTAGTGCTCCTACCATTTTCATAGAAAAGTGGCTTAAAATTCCCCAATGGACACACTGAACCCACAGTTATTTTTTCATCACTCTCTTGTACTACTGCTAAAACACCAGCTGAGACTACAGCCCATGACATTGAATAATGTGAATTTAAAAAATATTACTCAACAATAGTTTTGGATATTTTTTTGGCCAGTGTCATTTGGTTGTATGTAAAAAGAAAATAAAGCTAGACCTTGTATATGCCTGATGGCTGCACAGAACATGATTAAGTGTATTTTTACCAACAATAACACCCACTCTTCCCAATCTATTTCTAGCAAAAAAAAAAGAGCTAAAGAAATCAAAACAAAACTACCTACTTGTAGTTATGAGAGTATAAATTCAGCATTTTGTATTAAAAGGTGAGAGATTTGACCAACTAAAACTAAGCTGTATTCATATGCTTGGGAAAAGATGAAATATTTCTGGTAAGAAATTTGAATATGATTAATTTTAAGTTGAAACACAATTACAATATGACAACATAAATTTTTCCAATGTTATTTTGTTGTACTATTTTAAATAAAAATTCTAGCAAACATTCCTATTTAAAACAGGTATAAAATTAAAGATAACTTTTCCCTTGAGAAAATGTCAGTAGACCAAATCTTCAACATCCACAGCATATGGTGTTTTTGAATCACTATATTCGTCAGCATGTAAGAATCGTTTATAATTTCCATTACCACAGCTTGAAATGTGCTTGTTTGACATTAATACTCATATCCAGGAAATTTCCACTCGGGAATAAATTATTGTTATTTTTAAACCCTGGGCTGTTGACAACCTTACAGTCAATGCTCTTACATCCATCTTTGGTGAATGATTAGGGTCACTTTCTCCTTGAAGAGGCAGTTTAGGAAAGAAGGAGTTTGGCTTACAATTTTGGGTAGTTTCATGGTAGGGAAGGTGTGGCAATGGAGCATAAAGCAAAACCAGTGATCAGTCACTCACATTGTCCAGCAGGAAGAGGGTGAACACCATGTAGGAATTGGCTATAACACCTCAGAATCTAGTGATATACTACCTCCAGCTAGGCTCCACCTCTAAGGGTTCCAAAACCTTCAAAAACAACACCACCATCTGGAAACCAAGTATTTCAACACATGAGCCCATGTGCTCATCCTAATAATCAAACTGTGACAGGTGCCAAGCAGAACTATTCCTGTATATGATATCTATTTCCAGGTGAGGAGGAGGTCCACATCTCCTTTGATAATTATTTCCTCACAAAGAACTCCAGTTCTCTCTCTCAAATTTATTTACCCAGTTGGGTTCACTTTACATGCTTTTTTGAGGAGATAATTTCATTCTCTCTAAGAATATACTGAAGTTGTCTTTACAATTCTATAATGTTATAGTATTCACTTAATCATTTGGATGGTGAGATGGCTGGGTTTTGTTGTCAACTTGACCTGTTTAGTAGTCTTGGGTGTGTCTCTGAGGTTGTTTACAGGAAGGCAGCCCTCTCAGTCAGGCGCAGGATGTAAGGAGGCTCAGAAGAGCTAGAGAGGGACATCATTCCTGGAAATTCCAGAGACTTAGGGAGTCACCAAGTCTGAGAAAGGGTTGCAAGACCCTGCCCTAAGACTATATAAAGGGTAAGGAATTTTCTCCCTCTACCTATTTACTCTTGTGTGTGTGCTGCTGTTGATGGTTTCTCTCTCTCTGCTTGGTCTCTCTTTCAACATTATGGAACAAACTACACCTGGATCTGTAGCTTCGATAAATCCTTTCCTCCCATAACTGTGCCTGGTTTGGAGGTTCATCCCAGCAGCGTGTGATTCACTACGACAGATTGTGTTCCATTGAGTGGAAGTACATAATTTATATATTGGATTTTTAATAGAATAAATGTGTTTAAAGTGTGAAAGCAATGCATGAACATGAGAAGAAGTTTACCGGGCCGTACCAGGGTGAAGTGGAATGCACTAACTTTTACTTCCTGTTGTGATTTGGAGAGACAACAAACAGTGTGAACAAGCTTTAAATTTGATGGTGCACCGTATCATGATGAATACAATGATGCCACTGCATCTGTTTCCTCATCTGTCAAACCTACTCAGTGTCCACTCACCTTCACGCACCCTATACTGATGAGGAGGAATTGAACATGTTCACATCGCCACCAGTCTCTCCTCCTTCTGGAATTTGTCTTTATCACAGCGGCTATTGTGTTATTACTAGTAGTCATATTTGTAAATTTAGTGCTTGCTTTTATGATTTCAAATAACCCGTTTCAATCACTCATTCTTGTCTCATCAAATTATCCAGTTTGCTTTATGTTAAGTCAGGACTAGCCATTATCAGAGACAAAACCCAAATCTCTGCAGCTCAGCTGAGAATACATACTGTATTCTTTTCTCCTTGTGGTTGCTGGGCAATGCAGCAAAGAGCATTTATTCTGTTTCATATCAAAGTACTAAAAGTCCATAATGGTTGCTCCAAGAGCCATGGTCTCTGTAGACTTGTTTTCAGTGAGAACATGCATCTTCCTTCAACTTGAGGAACACCTTTTTGCATCTTTTATTTAAATTTAGCATTTGTACATTTTGTAATTTCTGTGTTCTCATTTTTCTAGGTATAGATTTCACAATTTTTTAAATGTAACCTACAAATTCAGAATATATATGGCTGCATATATGCACAATGGAGTATTTGCTTGAAAAGAATGAAATTATGCCATTTGCAGAAAAATATACAGAACTGATGTGCATAATTGTGGTAGTTTGAATGTAAAGTGATTCCATAGTTTCATATGTTTGTGATTAAAACTCATACTGGGTCCCTAGCAGGTGGCAATTTTGGAAATGGAGCTTTGCTATAGGAGGTGTGTCACTGGGGGTTCACCTTGTGGTTTATTAGCCCAGCTCCAAACCCCATAATTAGACCCCATCCACCGAGATATGTGACAGCTCATATCATGTCATGTTTTTTCCTCCATAAAGAGCTTCCCCTTGAAACTGTAAGCTGAATAAAACTTTTCCTCCCATAAAGTGCTTCTGGGAAGGTTCTTTGTCCCAGCAATGAGAAAGTAATTGTAACAATCATTTCAAGTGAAATCAGCTAGATTCAAAATGACAAATAACATGTTTTCTTCTATTCAAAATCTAGAATTAACTATATGTTACCTAGCTAGCTAGATGTATGAATGCATACATAATACATATATATGTATGTATATACATACACATATATGTGGCATGAAGTCAAAGGGAGGACTATTTGGATAGGAATTGTGAGGAGAGGGGATTCAGGAGGGTCATGTTCAGGCAAATATGAGCAAGCGATAATGATATATACATTAAAATGTCATAATGAAACCCATTGATTAGGATGTTAACTATAAAATAATGAAATTTTAAGATTTAATTAACAATTTCTGAAATCATTAGTTTTAAGTAATTGTTCTTCTAATTTATAAGGTCTCAGTGGATGTACATACCCCTTTCCAATGTCTTAGCTGTATAATTCAAATTTTGTCTGAACCTTTTATTTGCTTCATTCTGGATTCAGTTGTTGTAATGGTTGGTTCCTTGTGACCTCATCACAATGTTGTGACTTGAAAAAAATCAGTTAATTTTCATCATTATACATATGCAAGTGTGAATTAAAATGTAATCAAAGAATATTCCCGACATTTATACACAATGAAACTTTTCTATCACATGCATGGACACACACACACACACACACACACACACACACACACACACACACACTTACAAAGCTTCAGCTTATGCGACAGGCCCTTCCTAAACTAGACAGGTTCTTCACAGACCAAAGTTGGCCAAGCAGGATGGTACTTATACCTTCCACATGCCAATCATGGGCTGCTACTGGAGGAAGCAAGACATGACTTCAGAAGGTAATTTTCTTAACATTCTGGAGAACTGAAACATGGTCATGGGAACATGAGTCCTTCAATCCCAGAATATCCAAGCCATGATACAACATGGCACCCATAACAGCCAACATATAAAATATGGTGACTTCTGTCATGTAAAGTAAGGAAGGAGGCATTAGCATGGGTTGAAACCTTAGTTTATTTTTTTATTTTTATTCTACTGGGAAAAACCAGTGTTATGTCAGTCTCTGCTTCCTTCTTGGATTCTACCACCTTCATTCAGAGTCTATTGCAAGGAAGCCTACTTTCTTTAAAGAACAGGTCAGAGGATTCTTTCTGAGCTTCCAATTATTGCTTACCAGCCATTCTTTTTTTATGGAGAAAAATGTTGATAGTCATCCCCCAAAATCTCAATTAATTCATACTGTGATCACCCCCATGGCCTATATTGTTACATCAATTATATCCTGAGTACAACATAGGCCCACAGTTTTTCCTGATGTCTTTGCCTATGGCTTCATCATTTTTAAACCTAAGTCTCCTCTATTTTATCTGCTATTTTCTGGGAAATTTTTAAATACATTTTTAGCACCTTGTCTTATTTTTCTATATCAGTGTGATTGTTCACTTAACCCTATGTTTCTTCCCATTCCTTCTTGTGTATTAAGGAAGTACATGTATTAAGTTCTCATTTTGATTGAAAATGCCAAGGCAGCTCAATAGAATGGTGATATCGGATGTAGATATTAGTTATGGTCTAGATGTAGATATTGGTTATGTTCTCAGCAGGGTCCACCAATTTGCAACTTACTTCCTGCGGAACTCTCTAAGATCCAGTTTCTTCTTCACTTGTCCTTAGTTGAAAGGTCAGGAAGCAATCCAATTCCTCTTAAATATGGATCTTAACCTACTGCAAAGAAGAGATGAGCACACAAAACACTAAACACAATGTATGGCACACAGCCAAGGCACAAGAAGTTACTGCACTCTTACTCTTTTTAACTTACCTAGAATTCTCCTTAACAGTGCAACTTAAAAGTCTTAATAAATCAAATTCTATCAGAAAACCAGAATTCAAAAAAGCATTAAAGACTCAGTGAGGCCTAATAGTTTTTTTTTTTTAAAGAAGCTTAGCAGTGGACAGCTCAGGCACTGATATATATGCTATTATCACTTCTGAGTACTGCCCTGAGAGCTTACAAATGTCCCATGTGATAGTTATAGCATTTTACTTTACATCTTTCTTGATGAACACCTTTTCTTTTAATTATATTTTATCACCTAGTTTTAAAAATTGATTGATCCAGTATGCTCCCAAGGAGGGTCCCCAGTGGGTTGGGGACAGGGAGGAGTGTCATGGGGCTACCATCATAAGATTTGCTCATACAATGTATGTAATTATGGATAATAAAGACAAGAAAAAAAAGAAAAGAGAAAGGAAAAAAAGAAAGAAACTGACTTACAGGACCCTAGTTACAAATGTTTAGATTTGTATGTGAGTTGGAGTAAAAGTCATTAGTAGAGGCCAGTAAGTTAGAAAGAGGCTGTAAGGGAGGGAGGAAAGAAGAGACTTAAGGTGAGGGTAAGTAGATGAACAAATTACTGGGGTGCAATGGCCTAAGTGGGGTCAGGGGAAGGGATTGAATAAAGGAAAGGTGGGAGGAGGGTTAATTGAAACTTAAGAGGTTAAGAATAAGCCATATGGAAACCTACTTCTTTGGATAATGGTACTCCCAGAAGCCAGAGATGGTAACTAGAAAAATTCAGTGCCAGGATGGGATACCTTCCAGTGTATTGTTGGCCAGGGAAGTTCCTGAGGCCCCCAAAACATTACAGGCCATTGCCAAGCTCATGGTTTCCCACCAGACAAGATGGTAAGACCCTTTTGCTGAAGGCCACACATGGTTGGGCTGCAGATCACTGAGAAATCAAGCTGGAGCTGAGCTGTAAATCTCCTCCCTTTTAACCAGCTGACAGAAAGCTGGCAAAAGTTATGACTGCATGCATTCCTATGGGAGAGAAAAGTCATCAAGGGTGGTGAACAGCAGTGGACATTGTAAGCCTTAAGACTGGCCAGCCAGGCCAAATGTGACAATTGGTGCAATCATGGCACATCTATTGTAGGGGAAACCAACTGCTATCTAATTACACTGGAAGCCCGCTCTATGGGAGGGAATGAATATAAGCCTGGTTATGACCACTTAGTAAAAACCCTATAGTAGGGGAGGTCATGATCCCTAGGGGAGTAATGTCTGATATTGTCTGGCTAAATGCATATATTATGCCTTCTAAACTGCTTTATAAGCACCTTTTTAAAGAGGTATAACCCTATATTAATGCTACTCTCATTTCTGGCCAAAGAAGCTTCTCTTTTCATGTGGCAGTGACCACTAGGATGACTCAAAAGGCACCATAGTGGCAGTGGAAAGTTCAGTACTGGGTCATCTCTATCACACCTTCCAAGGCTCAGGTCCATTGCAGAAGAGGTGTGGGAAAGAATGTAAGAGCCAAAGGAAGAGGAGGACTGCTTGCAATGCAATCTTCCAGACCTAAATTGGCCTTGATATTCATGATTTCTCAATGCCTGGTAATACGTAAAGAAGGTCTTTATAACAGGAGAAAAGGTGATGACATCAAAACAAAATAGAGACTAATTGAGAGGGGAAGAGGAGAGACTGGAGGAGAGATTTGAGAGAGGGAAACTGGGGGTGGGTTGGATATTATCATGGTTAATTGTCTATAATTATGGAAGCTGTTAATAAAAAGTTAAAAACAAACAAACATAAAAGACATCTAAACCTGACCCCATCCTCACCCCCACCCCAAGGGATGATACCATCCTTCAGCTACACCTGTTTTACAAGAGGAAAAAGAAATAAAGAAATGGACTGGGGAAAAAGAAAAGAAATTGGTTGATTAAAATAAACAAGTAGTAAGTCAATCACAGAATACTATGAGATATTTTAAATTCAGTTATAGTTATTAAATTGTAGTTACCTGACACGAAAGAAATATTATAGGGTCGATGTGCTATGTACCAGATTTGAATCTTCATTGAACTAGCCACTTAGCGATGGATGTTAGCACTCCCACCATGGTAACTCCTTGGGGTTACTCCTTGGGGTTGCCAGAAAACATTTCATAAGCTTGAATTTATTCTCTTACTGTTTTAGATTTATGCCCAGAATCAAGGTGTTTTCTAGAAGCTCTGAGGAAAAATTTGTTCTGTCTCCATCCTGGACTCTAGCTTTGATTAGCAATTCTGACGTTCTTTAGTTTATAGATACCTCACTACAAACTCTTGCTTTTTTCTTCTTAGTGGCTTCTTCCTCTGAGATTGTATTGCTAGACCTTTACAAGGTACTCTTCCCTGAGTGAGTTTAGATTCTAATTTCTCCATTTTACATCAACTCCAGATATTGGATGAGCATCAATCCTAACTCAGTGAGACTAACTAGAAATCAATTGTATCCGAGAAGATTACTTGAAGTAAAATCATATGTATAGGAAATGCAGATTAGTGTGGACTGAAGAGCAGCCGCTCCCAAGGGAGCCATCAGGCCTGAACAGCTAATGGTTCCTTCACCTGTGGGCCAGCAGACTGCTATTGTTGGACTGTCTTAAGCTACTCCAATAAATTCAACTTTTACTACAATCCATTCTATCAACTCTGTTTCCTCTAGAGAACCCTGACTAATACATTAGGTGTCAAATTATGTTCCTCAAAGAGACATAATACAGACACTGATCCGCTAGAATATTTTTTACTGTGCATCAGAAACTCAGGCGAGAAAAAGGTGAAATAGTTTAGGAAGAGTTGTGGAATATTATTGATTTGAGTTGGAAATTATGAACCAAAGGAAAATGAGAACTGAGGTGGGCGTTTTGGCACATGTCTATAATCCTACAACTCAGGAAGTTAAGGCAGCAGAATCAGGAGTGCAAGATCATTGTCTCAAAAATAAATAAATACATAAATTATAGAAAACAAAACTGATGCTCTAGAGAACTAGGGAGCTCTTCTCTGGTCAGCTGTGCCTCTGTGCTTCAGTTTTCTCTCTAGCTATAAACTAAAATTCTTTATGTTTTATTTTGTGTACCATAAAATGGTGACTTATATCATGTCAGAGCCAAAGAGAAACATCAATCATAAAGGTACCATTAGGAACTCATTTGTAGATAGGGTGGTGAAGCCAGACTCATGTTGACAGGATGAACATCCAAGCAGACACAGTTTAGGGGAGGAAGGGATTTAGTTCAAGCATACAGATCCAGGAGAAGTTCCATAAAATGATGGAAGAAGCTGCTTCTGTGCATTCAAGCACAGAGAAATAGTCAAACAGCTTGTAAAATCCAAAAGCAATAAGCAGTAAGGAGCAACACAGCAAGGTCTAATGTATAGCACAAACCTCTCTGCATACATGTGGACTGGAATTCCAATCTGCTCATAAACACACCTTAGGGCTGGACCCTCAGTGACACCTCCTCCAACCAGACAGCTGGAGATCCAGTTTACAAGCTTTAATAAAATGCAAGAGTCAATGGGGTCATACATTCAAACATTCAATCTGCCACAGGTGGGGATGAGGACTGTGAGAAGTTCTAGGAAACTAGAAGATATTGCACATTGATCTTGTTCTCCTTTCTATGGGAGGAGGGCTTGTTGTTAATAAGAAAAGATGACATAATAATTATTTTGTGTGATTTTATTTTCTTAAGTGAAATTTGCTCATATTAGGATGGCAATATATACACTCCCCCCCCACACACACATGATAGCATGAATGGTGTCTAAGAGCTCTGGTGAGGCTAGGGCACATCCATGATATTCTCTATTTTTTCATAAGTGATGGTCAGCAATGCCACTGTATCTTATGATCACTTGGTATATTAGAAAACTTTTAGATGAGCCCAGCATCTTGACATAAATAAAACAGGGAATATTTTTGATAAGGGGCTAGAAAGAATGTTCAGTGGTTAGAGGCATTTGCTTTTAAATATATTTTAATGAGTTCCTTAACTACCTTGATGAAAAATTAGTTCATTACAAGTTGACATAGAAAATCTTAGTCAAATAACTTCACATTTCTTGTGCATGTGTATGTGTGCATAAAGGTGTGGATGTCATGTGTGCGTGAAGGTGTGTATGCTGACCAGGGGTCCCAATGATGCTTTGGTTTCCACCCCCACCCTGAGCACTGGGCTTACAAGCATACATGGCTACAATCGGCTTTTTAAATGGGTGTTGGGGGGATCAAATACAGGTCCCCCACTGAGCCCTCTCCCTAGCACCCTTCACATTTATTTACACATAATTTTACCCCTTATCCACTAAGGAAAATAAACATTCTGAGTAAATGGGTTTTGAGGTACTAATTTTATAAATTGAGATTATACAAAAAGTGTGTTTATTTTATTTGATATTGGGATATATATAAATCCACTGATCTTGAAAGTCATTGATAACAGGAAACCACTCAAAATTTCCTCCCTAGTTGTGATGGCTGATCTCTGTTATCAATTTGACCATATTTAGAGTCACCATGGAAACAAATCCATGGCCATATCTGTGAGGGATTTTCTAGATTAGTTTAGTTGAGGTAGTTGGACTCACCATACCTGGCAGCACCACTCACAGTCCCATGGGCTAGGTCCCTAGACTGTATAAGAAGGAAAACGCTGAGCATTCTACATTCTTCTCTCATTTCTTCTTCCCTGCTGGTATAACAATGTGATACCAGTTTCCTACTCCTTCCATGCTTTCCCCACAATAATAGCCATTGTTTCAAAACCGTAAGCTGAAAGAAAATAAAACATTTTTTTCTTTAGGCTGCTTCTGGTCATATATTTTGTTCCAGCAATGACAAGGTAACTGATATACTAGGTCAGTGCTTTTTAACAAGATATTTAAAAATTATGCTCTACCATACTGAGGAGCACTTTCTCATTTACATTTGGGGTTTCTTTCTCCTTGTCTCTGACTGCTTATTTTTCAACGGATAGGCTCAAGAGATGTGACTTTTAACTTAATTTGAAGAAAGGAAGGTCATGGTAAATTACTTATTTATGACCCTCCCTTCTACTTCTCTCTTTTTTTGTAGGGGGAAGTTTTGAATTATGGTCTGGCTCTAGCCCAGGCAAACCTTGGAATGCACTACATTTCACTATGTAGTCTCAGGCTAACCTTGAACTCACAGTAACCATTCTATCTTGGCCTCTTGAGTGCTGAGATTAAAGGTATACACTACCTTGCCTGACATAATTTTTCTTTTCTTTTTCCATTTGAATGCTTCTCAAGAATTTTTCTTCAGCAAGGAGACAAAGGGAGAGAGAGAGAGAGACAGAGACAGAGACAGAGAGAGACACAGAGAGAGAGAGAATGGGCACACCAGGGCCTCTAGCCACTTCAAACTAACTCCAGATGCATGCATCACTTTATGCATTTGGCTTTACCTTGGTACTAGGAAATCAAACCTGGGTCGTTAAACTTTGTAAACACCTTAACTGCTGAGTCATCTCTTTAGCCCAAGGTTTCTTTTTTTTCCTGGTCTTTTGAAGCTGGATCTTGCTTCTCGTAACATAGGTTGCCTGGTACTTATTATGTAGCCCAAACTGTACTCAACCTTGTCTTGATTCTGCCTCAGCCACCATATCCAGCTTCTCAAGTACTGTCTGGGAATGAAAGAGAGGGAACTATGGAAACAAGATAGTATGATGGCTAGGTTTTGTTGTCAACTTGACCTTTTTAGTAATCTTGGGTAGGTCTCTGCTGATGTTTACAGGAAAGCAACCTGTCTTTACAGGATGCAAGAAGGCTCAGGAAAACTAGAAACAAACTTTCCTTCATGGGAAGGCAGTGCAGGCAGGAAATTCCAGAGACTCGGGGAGTAAACAAGTCTGGGGTAGGGTGCAAGACCTGACCTAAGGCTATATAAAGGGGAAGGAATTCTCTCCTTCTCAATCACTGCCTGTTTGCTATTCTGTGTGTGTGGTATTGGAGATGTCTTCTTTCTCTCTCTGCTTGGACCTGTGAAAAAGGGGCTGTTGTAGAACCTCCTCTGAATTTGTAGCTTCAAAAAATCCTTTCCTCCCACAAACTTTTCCTGGTTTGGAGATTCATCACAGCAGATGGTATTAGAGTAGTATCCTCTTTTCATTCCCAGATAGCACCATTCTAAGAAACAGTCTTTTTAAAAGTTCTGTTACAAACAGATGATATGAATTTTTTAAAAAAAATCTCTCCTTCTGAATATTGGGTGATCACCGAGAGAGGGAACATGTCAATATTCGAGTGGTTGTTGAGCAAGGAGGATTAGAGCAGCATTGTCTGTTCAATAATCAGTATTCGCTGTTATATATTCATGCTCCCTAAGCAATGTTCTCCAGGCAGAATATTTGATTGTGAATCAGGAGACTTGCATTCTCTTCCAAACTTTACTTTGATTTTTTTGTTTCCTTCTTGAGGACCTTGTATTACAAGTAATGTAAAAAAAAAAATGTCATAAATGGTTAAAAGAGCACGTGACTTAGGCCCCTGGGTTGCATCACAAAGGTTGAAAAACTAAAATAAAACAAGAAAATATACTTTTACTTTATATGACTATTTTGCATCTTCCCCATAGTTGGACAAAACAGTGGTCTCTAGCTGTACAGGAGAGTGTTTGGATGTTTCGCATTTAACTATTTATACTTAGTATCCAGGGAATCAACAGCCTGTGTGAATTAAGTGGGGTTGGAATCATGGGAATTCCTAGGACAATATTCTCTAATGATCACAGTTTAGGGAATGTTGGTGTTTTCATATAAGTGAGGACAGCAGAAGTTTCTAGTATTTTTCCCCCTTCCAGCCATCCATGGGACAGTGTGACACAATGTTTCCTCACATGGTACAAACCTTTCCTGACTAAAAGCTACTTAAACTGCAAAGTATTTGGGGAAAGGGAGGGGGACAATGGTCCATACTGTCAGAGCATTTCTCCCAACGAAGTCAGAGAAGCATCGCCTCATCCAGATAGACTTCTATATCAGATACTACAAACATGGTTTGTCCCAATCAAATCACATGCTGATGCTTGATGCTCAATATAATAGTGCTGTTGATTGTGGAATATTGAAGTAGTATGAGGTCATGGGTTGTCCACCCTTTTGAAGAAACCTAGTATGTCAGTTATTATGAGAATGGTTTATTATAAAATCTTAGCTTCTGTCCTCTCTTCTTCTCCCCTTCCCTCCCCTCCTCTCCTCTCCTCTTATTTCCTCTCTTCCACATGTTTACTTGCATTTTCCATCATGAGGCTGCCATGTTGGCACCATGCTTCTGGTCTTTCAGAGCCATAAGTTATAATAAACCTCTTTGGTTTACAGCAAATAACCCAGTTTTTTTCAACAAATACCCCAGTTTCAGATATCAGTGACAGCAACAGAACACAGTTAAGTAGTCCCCACTCTACATTCAGAGCCTCTGTCTGTCTCACTCTAAGACAAGGTAAGTTATTTATTGGGATGCTTCACCATCTTCCAAAGTGTAATTGACCAAAATATTTCTAATGACTCTAATTTGTGTGATGCTGTCTTTGAAACAGAGAAAAATAGGTATAACTATGCATGTGTGTGTATGCTTGCTCTAGTATGTGGTATCTTTTAGATAATGAAAATTTTTTAAATGAGGTCAAATTTATAGAAATGATAAAAATGTATAAGTATTCTTCATCCTTCCTACATCCTTTTTAAGATTCTCTCAGTGTAATAGCGGCTTCTCATTTTTTTCCTTGCGGTTCCATAAGTCTTTGCCTCCTGTATTTTTAAGTTTTGTTATTAGGTCCACATGTGAAGGATTGCTATATCTCTTCAGAAAATTCAGTTCTCTCTCTTTGTGTGATATTCTTCTTTATTGCTAGCAACTTTCCTTGCTCTAAAGTCTTCCTTGCCTGGAATTATGACAACTCCCAATTTCTCAGATTTCTTGGATTACATACATGTCTGGTATAGGTTTTTTTCCACACTTGTTGTTTTAATTTTTCCACATCCTTATATTTAATTTTTTGTAGAGAAGATGTTCTTGGATCTCAGTTTTGTAATCCATTTTGATGGTCTCTGGCTTTAAGTTCGTGTACTTCTAATACTGATGTTCACATTGGTTACAGATATATTTGGATCAATATCAACCCTAATTTTTATTGTTCTCTAATTCCTCTTTTTTTTTTACTATCTGTTCTCTATTATTTTTCTTTTATGTTTTCAATATGTTAGCATTTTATAAGTTCATTTTCTTTACTTAAAGCTTATAATATATATTTATAACTAAATTAGGTCCATTTCAAATAACAATATATCATTTTATTCATACTATGAGTAATGATAAAATATTCCTTACTGTCATTCATTTCACCTATATATGACTAAATAAGCATATACATTTGCATAAAAGATATACTAACATTCATTACTACTATTATTTTGAATAAATTTATATATTTTATGAGACTGACACACTGCCTGCTGTACTAAGAGGGCAACCAAATTTATATATTTTAGATTAGTTGGTGAGAAAAAGAAAATTTTAAGTGATTTTTTTCTGATTTCCATTTCTTTATGTACATTCCACTATCTAATCCTATATTATTTCTTTTTCTCTAACGAATTGTATTTTTTTTTAAATTTAATATTTATTGTCCATAATGAGTTACATTATTTAGTGGGCAAACCATGCGTTGTTATCCCGACTTCCCCAATTCCCCCCCTCCCCATCCCTGATCAGTTGTATATCCTCCTTCGTGGGCAGATTTTGTTAGATTATATATAGAATTTAAGAGAAGGAAGGAAGCAAAACTCCTGTCCAGGAAGCATGAATGGAGTTCCCAGAAATGAGGAAGACCAGAGCTTAAGAGAAGGAAGGAATGCAACAGAACTCTTCCCAAGGAGACAAGAGGCAGTTTGAGAAGCCCACCTGGAGAGAAATAAGGAGGAGAAGGTACAGAAAGCTTCTTCCATGAGAAGGTAGGAACAGGTTAAAGCACTTAAAGAATTCTTTTTAACATTTCTTTTGAATCAGACCTACAAACAGATTTCCTCAATTTATATTTCTCTGAGAAAACTCATATTCATCTTCTACTTTTGTGGGATGCTTTTAAAATGTGTAGAAGTCCAGATCATCAGTCTTTATGTCAACACTTAAATATTTCATTTTCACTCCATACTTCTTTTTATTATTTATTTATTTGCAAGCAGAGAGAAATAGAGAGAACAGAGACAGAGAGAATGGGTGCACCAGGGCCTCCAGCTGCTGCAAACGAACTCCAGATGCATGCATCACTTTGAACATCTAGCTTTACATGGGTACTGAGGAATTGAATCTGGGTCATCAGGCTTTTCATGCAAGAGCCTTAACCACTGATCCATCTCTTCAGCCACTGATGAACAAATAACTTTTAAGCAGAACAGAAGGTTACTTTGAGAAACTTGGGGAAATTTTTTTCACTGTTCAAAAAACACCACCTTCATAAACATTTCCAAGAAACAGTAGTGAGGTAGGGCACCACAGTGTCTTGGGAAGAGTGATGAGTATTTCCATATCTAGGCATCCTTAACTGTTTGAAGAAAGGAAGTAAAGACTTCTCATTGTATTCCCTGGGTATTCCTCTTGCTTCTACCTTATTTCTTTTCCTGAGTGTTTCTTAGAACAAGGACTATGTTCTGTAACTCTCCATCTTTGGTGTTGTGTTTTTTTCATACTTCTTGCTCACATGGTTTCTGAAGAGAGGTTGGATATAATTTTCATTATTGGTCCTCTGTACATAAGACATTTTCTTCTGCTGGCTTCTTTTAGGGATTTTTTTTTTGTTTTTTTAGTAATTTTTAAATAACATGCCTTGGTGGTATTTTTGCCTTTGTTTCTGGTGTGTGTGTGCGTGTGTGTGTGTGTGTGTGTGTCTGTGTGTGTGTGTGTGTGTGTGTGTGTGTGAGAGAGAGAGAGAGAGAGAGAGAGAGAGAGAGAGAGAGAGAGAGAGAGAGAGAGAGAGAGATTTGGCAATTTATATGCTTGCCTGAGGCAAGGTCTAGCAGGGGTAGAGGAGTGGCTTGCCTATAGTGACCAGAGTAAAATGTCCTGTGCTCTTCCATCTCTTGTTGGCCCAGTCTTGTTTTGAGCTAGAATTTCTTCACTGTTTCCAGAGCTTGCAGGGCTTCAGGGATTCTCAGACCTGCTTCCCTGAGGGACTAAGGTTACAAACAGGAGTGGCTATGCCCAGCTGTTTCCATGAGATCTGAAGATTCAAACTCTAGAGTTTGCAGAGCCTGGAGGTTCTCATGCTTGCAACACTGAGCCATCTCTCCAGCCCTAGGTTTCATTCTTGATTATTGGTTTTCATTTATCCTATTTAGAGCTCTGTGAGCTGCCTGGATCTGGAATCTGGGATGTGACATTAAATTTGCTGTGAAATCTCAGTAGCTGGTATTTGAATTTTTTTTCTCTTCCTTTCTCTTGCTCCTTCTTTTATTCCCATTCCATGCTTATTATAACTTTAACAGTTATATCCACAATTCTTTGATATTTTAAAGTTAGTTCTTTTTTCCTTTCTTTTGTAAAATTTAATTTTTTTTATAAATTATATCTTTTTTATCCATATTTACATACACTGAATGAGCAAATAGGAGGTTTCTATAAGGATGTCCTCAAGCTGTGATATTCTGTCCTTGGTTTCAAGTCCACAAATAGGCCATTCTTTATTTTGTTACAGTATTTTTGATTTTTACGTTTTTTCCCTCTTAGTCTTTCCATCTTCCAGTTTTGATTATCCTTTCATGACACCTACTGTATTCATTAGTTCTTAGTGCATTCGTTACAGAGCGTTAAATTTCTGGTAATTCTAACATCTCTAACATTTCTGGTTCTAATATTTTCTCTTTCCTTTGCAACTATGTTGTTTGTTTGCCTTCTATGATTCCTTGTGTTTTTTATTGATAGCTACACATATTGTACCAGGGAAAAGGGACATATAATGACAGGCCATTCAAAAACGATGGTAAAGGCTACAGGGAGATAAACCGTTACACATTTGTAATGTTGTCTCTATATTTTGGGTGATCCTTTGCTTCTGAACTAGGAACTTCACAAGGGTTTCAAATTAGTTTTGCATGTCCTGAGTGGACAGAAAGGCCCGAGTATGCTTGAATCTGCAAAGACACTGGGTTGAAATTTAGCAATTCATTTCCCTCAGGCAGTTAGACTCTAAGGAAACAAGAAGTTAGGCTATGATTATCTACTTCTCTTATCAACAACACAACGTGGTGACTTGTTCACTCCCCCTGCTGGATGCATGGAAGTATTTCCTCTAATATTACTAGGAGAACCTGGGCTACCTTTGGGAACAGCTCATGATGTGTGGAAGCTTCCTATGTCTGAATCCACTGGATTGTTATTTATTTACTTATTTATTTTTGCCACATACACAAGTCTATACTTATAATCATTCATTAGCTATAGTTCCTGGTTTCTTTTTCTTGGGAGTCATTCCTGCAAAAGTTATTGTTCTTAGTGTGCTCTTATTCTTTGTATCTGTCATCTGTTTTCAATTTGGGGCTGTATACTGACCTTTGACATAATTTTCTTTATTTATTCAAATGCAGTTGTTTTGACTTTTCACATGTTAGGATAGAATGGCAACTTTTAAATCCTTCCTGTGTGAAATCATGAAATAGATGAATTCAGAGATTCATCCATTGTTACCACTTTATTCTCCACTTTAACTATATTCTCCACTTTAACTTTCAGTTTAATTTTTCTTTCTAACTAATGTGAGAACCACAATGTCTACATTTTTGGACTCTGACTGCCACTTCCTTGTAACTCTGTTTCTCAAGAGTGATTCAGGCCATCCATTCCAATTATCACTGTGCTGGAATGGCCCAAACCACCTGTCTGGTGATCGCTTCCCTAAAGTGGCCCAAATCCTGAGGCATGGTGGACCACCCAGCAACCAAAGAATTGCAATGACCCCTAGTGACCCATAAGTATTCCCTAGTCTGCAAGGGAAATGGTTTCTGACCTGCCTGGCCAGAGCCCTTCTCAGGGTTTTCCTGAATAAAGCCGGTTCCTGCTTTTCTTAACATGTATTTCCTAACAACCAGAATATTCTCTACAATCACATTTAATGTTGATACAATCTTTTTTTTTTTTTATTTCCAGAAATGAAAATTTTATTGTGAGATATATTTTTAAAGAACAAATATGTATGGAAAAACAGAAATGATTACCTTGGAATTGATATTTTTAATTTTTTTTTTGATACAATCTTTTAATTGAATCTTCTGTCTTACCTCATTTTCCATTGCTTTAACAAAATAGTTGAGGCTGGATAATTTGGGGGAAAAAAGAGGGGAGAGACGGAGGAAGGTAGGGAGAGAGGGAGAGAGAGACATTGATTTAACTCTCATTTCTGAGTTTCCAAGACCATGGCTCTATTTTCCCCACTTAGCCCTGACAAACACAAAAATCATAAAAGGCAAATAAACATAGTTACAAAGGAAAGAGAAAATAATAATCTAACAGAAATGTTAGAGATGTGAAAATTATCAGAATTTAGCACTCTAATAAATGCACTAAGAGGTCTAATGAAGAAAGTTGGTGGTATGTTAGGAGCAAGTATAAAGAGGAATTATTTAGCAAGCCTGGAAGCCAGACAGTAGGGAGGGGCTATGGTTTTCTTTATAAAATTCTCTGAGGAGAGGCAGAGCTCCCCAAGGGCTACATCGACTTCATTGATAATGTCCTCAATCACCTTCTGTTAGTCTCTGGAGTATTGTACAGACTTAAATCAGAATTTTATATGTGCACACAAACACACATATATAAATATTAGCATATATATGCATATATTTATTAGACATATTCATACAGAAAGATATACAAACATATATATGTAATGAGGTTTTTTGGTCCTTTTTATCCATAATTACATATACTGTATGAGCAAATCTTGTGATGTATTCTTTGTTTCATATTGATGATATGAGATTCTAAGAGTATTCTCAAATGTTTATCCTAACTTCAGCAAGTATTCACTAATAAAATATCTAGTGAAGTACGCTTTCTTGGAATGAAACACTAATCATTCTTAAAAGTTTATTTTGAAGCAGTTGTGGTGATAGGTTGTTGGCAGAAAAAAAAAACAGAACTGAATGTTGCTTGTCACAAAAACTTTAAAAAAGTATCAAAAGCATTTTGTCTGCTTCGTTCCCTAAGAGAAATGAACATGACTACTTGGTGGGAATTTACATAAACATATTGCTCTTGAAGTTGTAAGAAAAAAATAGAGCATAGTGTTTATATAACCAGTTATTACCTATTTTATACTGATTTTACCTGAACCAAGTGAAAGACTGATTTTAGCATTAAAGGTGCATTCGAAAAGGAGTTGGGGTCATGACCTTATGACAAAAGAAGCCATTCAAGTACCTGCAAATACTCCAATCTATTTTGGCTCCATGACTTGTACATTTTCCCCTCTGCATTTTGCCTCGCTCTGTTACTCCAGTCCTTAAGTTAAAACAAAAAGGAAAGCACTTAGTTCTATGTCATTGTATTGACTGCTTTGTCCTCTGACAGCCAGATGTCTCACAGCTGTAAAGCATTAAGTTTTTAGCAGCCCCCCCCCCTTGAATCTTACTGCTCCCCACAGCCTCCGGCCACATGCTTATAAAAAACATCCACAGAGGCAAAAAGGAGAAGACTTTGCATTAAATATGATGTTGCAATATCTTAGTTTGAAAGGCTTGAAATCATACCTCTCGAAAGGCCAAAGGAAAGAACATGAGCACAACTTAGTAAGCAGTATTTGTGAATATTTGTGTAAGATATTAGACAAATTAGGTACCACATAGTATCACAGGACTCATTTTGTGTCTATGGTTGTATCCTACCAAAGAAAACATTATTTTTTCCCTAAATCAGGAACATGGAGTTGGGTCTTTTTGAAAGGACAAGAAGCTCTATGAAGCCAGCCCTATGGGAATGAGGGAACCAAGGCCATATCAGGTGCCATACAAAAGTAACAGCCTTTTCTTTCCTATCTTTAGCAAAGAGCAGGAAGTGTTATAGCTGCTGGAGCCCATGTAGAGCAGGGGAAGCTGAGAGAAGAAGAAAGAATTGTAGAAGATGCCTGCAGGCTTGAATAGGATCTCCATTTTCCCAGTGGAAAGGTGACCATCATTGCACTCTTGTCTCCCATGGTCATTGGGGAGACCTGGAAACACATTATGAGTTCTTTGAAAGCAACACAATGCACTCTTCTCTGAGTTTCCATTTCCAAGCAAGCTCTTCACTCCTTGCAAAGGTTGCCAAACATGTTTAAAAGAGGCTCACTTTGAATAGATTTTGCATGTATACTGACCAGAACTTGGCTTTCAGATTTCTGAAACATTCACATGGAGTTAACAATGAATACGGTGATGATTTCTGTCTTAGGAGAGAAATTTCAAGAGTGTACAGGAGTGGACGGAGGTACCCAAAAGAGCATCTTCAGTTTCTCATATACACCCTTGAGACCAAAACTGGAGTGATACTCTGGTCCCAAGAAGGATACTCCTGCCTATAATATAGAAAACATTGTCTGCACATACAGCTGTGTTGCCTTGTGTTTTGTTCCCTGGGATAAGTTTTTTTTTTCCATAAAAAAAGATTGGATTTGAGTCCAAAATTTGTAGTGCATTTGTCGCAGACAGCCCACACACCTCTGGGATGAATCTCCAAAGGAGGCACAATTTGGGGGAGGAAAGTATTTAATGAAACTACAGAATGAGGGGAAGTTCCGTAACAGCAAAAGAGGCTGGCCCTCTTTCACAGGTCCGAGCAGAGAGAAAAACCCATCACCTACACCATACACACTGAACAGCAAACAGGCAGGAGAGCCAAGGAGAGAATTTCTTCCCCTTTATATAGATTTAGGGTGGAGGTCTTACAACCCTTCCCCAGACTTAATGGCTTCCTGAGTCTCTGGAATTTCCTTCCTGCACTGCCCACACAGGAAAGGATGTTTACTTCTAGCTTCTTTGAGCTTCCTTACATCCTGCCCCTTGCTGAGAGGCTGCCTTCCTATAAACATCCTCAGAGAACCACCAGAGGTAATTAAAAAGATCAAGTTGACAACAAAACCTAACCATCACAGTGTTTTAGATGAGTATTTTTATTCCTCTTTAATTGTATATGAAGGTTTGGAAGCAAGGCCCTGAAGATGAGTGTTCTCCTTTGACAGATATCCTTGAGGCCTTGACCTTACCAAGCCCTGCTAATACCACCAAGTATCCTTGAGTTCCTGACCTTACCAAGGCCTGGTAATACTACCAGATATCCTTGAGACTCTGCCCTTACCAAGACCTGATAATGCAGACAAGCCCAGGCCCAGAGATGGGGGCATCAAGTCACACAAACTAAGTCCCAGGGACTTGAAATTGACACTCTCACTTGGAGAACTCCCTGAAGAATCCACGGAGCCGCCATCTGCTAAGTATATTCATGAGAAGTTAATAGCCAACAGATGAAGCCAGAATGAGAACGTGACATAAAATGACCAGAACAAGTGACACCCAAATTTTGGCCACTGAAAAAAAAACTCCAGCAAAGGCTGCTGGGAATTTGGAGGCTTTAAAATCATTATAAGGTAGACATGAACATGAATATGATGTTGCTAGTAACATTGATGAAGGCAGAGTTCCCATTCCTTTGTTCCTTTGGGAAAATGCTTAGAATTTCATATTAATGTGAACCCTTGCCCGATATCATGCCTAGAGGAAAAGCTATTTTTTAAAGTTGGCATTATGTCAACATTTGTCTTGCATTTATTGTTTTAAAATAGCTCTAACTGTTTAGTTGAGTTATAACTCATCAAGAAAACTTTAAATGAAGGAGATTTGCCACTTATAATTAAATTTGGGGGAAGAAGTGGAGAAAATTAAGAGTAGCAATGAAAGCAGAGGACAGCCCTCTGTGTCAGTGTGACCAATGGGATGCTTTCCAGGGGCAGAAAGAGGATGGGACCAACGTTATACTAAGTAGAGAATGTACTTATATTAGTTCTCTGATCATTTATATCCACTATGAGTTTTTGAGAAAACTCACAAACTTTACCTTAAACCATAAAGAGGGAAGAAGTTCGCTATTCACTATAAATTTTATAATATTTCAAAGTGAAAACATTGACCAAATTCATCATCTTCAACATGTCACCAGAGAGATGGCCCCACTACAGAAGGCCCGGGAGGAAAGCTGAGGTGGTGTTGATGGGCTAGTTAACAGATATTGCCGTGTTGGATCAAACCCCTGCCAGCCATAATTTTAAACGACAGAAGTCATTAGTTTTCAATGTTGCTCTCTTTGTAGCAATAAAACTTGTATTTGACTTGCTGTGCAAGCCTCATTGCTCTGTGAGTCAATGTCAGGCAGTGAGTGAGACCTGTCCAAGAACAGTGACAACTGCAAATTTCAGCAGCATAAATATCATACAATTACAGCCGTTCTTCTGAAGGTTAATCAGGTTGGGCTGTATTCCAAGCTGCCCCTTTATCTTGTTTCGGCTTCAGAACAAAATCCCAAAACTCTTCTGTAATCCAAAAAGTATGCACCATCTGTTTTCTAATAAAAACAGTCATAAATTGAACCTAGAAAGGAAACAGCCTCTTGGTTAACTGAACAAATGGTTGAACATTAAGATCAAAAAGCAATCAAGCATATCTTCTTCTGATTTGCTGGAATGTAATCTAGCAGTCACACTTTTGTAGAAGTAAATGAGTCTTCTTACAACCAACTGCACAGCTTAGGTTCAAATAAAGCACACTGCAGACTTGTTCATGGAGATAGTTTTACTTAGTTATCACAATCAGTCCATGTGACACGTATCACCACCTCTATGACATGGTTAAAAAAAAGCAACTTCAAAGTTTATGAATGAATTCCTGGCTTAGAAAGCTGGGTGTGATGTCATCTGTCTCTTCTCCAGGTCCTCTGCTAGCTTCTTCCTAAATGATCCAGCCTCTCATGCTATCCTGGACATGGCTACAGTCTCCCATATTTGCAGGTAGCCTGACTATTTTGAATGTGGTTTAATAAGTGTGACCACAACTCCTTTAATGGCAATGCTGTTAAGAAATGGAAAACGCTTCCTTATTCTATGAATTTGAGTTGATCTGGAAATTGCTTTAACAAATTATATGTAATATTATATGTCCCTTTAACTATAGCATCCATCCAAATGGCTTAGGACTTCCACTCTTATTTTCTTGGAATGTTTTGGACAATTTATGAAGAATCCTAGAATGAAAGTCCAGAGAGAGAAAGAGAGAGAGAGAGAGAGAGAGAGAGAGAGAGAGAGAGAGAGAGAGAGAGAGAGAGAGAGAGAGATCTGACTCTCTCAGCCTTTCCAAACTATGGCTAAAAAGAGGGAGGAGAGCTTGAGACACATCCTCTCAGCCATGCAGTTTGCTGACTGCAGCTGTTAGGATGCGTCCAGGGTAGCCAGATAGAAAACATACTTCACAGAGTCAAGAGAAATAAAACAATAGCAAACATATTGCTTTGGATGTTTTGTTATACAGCAATCCAAGACTGATAGAGCAAGAATTATTGTGTGTTATTTCAAAAATGTAGGGGTATATTCAAAATTCATTATTGTGAAAGATACAAAGCATTTCTGTTGATGGAAGGGAAAGCAGGTTCAGAAAGGTTATTTTATATGTTCAGGCATTATTATTTTTGTTTTCTGTATATTATATGGAGCATATTATGGATCACAGTCTGAATAAGGTCAACAAGGACATATTATTTAACTATTAAAAACCACATATAATTTTAGACTGGAGCAGAATTTCAGCTGCACTGGAAGAATTCAGACCTATAAAATGCTTTCTATTAATTTTATTACATACTGTCAAAGCTATTTCATGTTTGACTTTTATACATTTTTTCAAAAGATCAAAACTAATGAGAAAATAGTTGAAAATGGAATTTTTCTTTTCTGAAACTTTTTTTACTTGCTTTTGTGTGTGTGTGTGTGTGTGTGTGTGTGTGTGCCTGTGGTGATGTATACACATATGTGTGCCCTTATAGTACCCCATGTATTACCTGAGGTGGGTGTTTGGGGGTACTCACTCTGTCTTCTCCATAGCTGATTCCAGAACTTTCTATTTTTCTTCAAGTTAGGGTAATTCTCTTTGCTCCTCTTTCTAAGACTGGGGTTATTGGCACACACAGCCACACTCCGTAGTTTTTGTAGCATATGAAGATTTAAACTGATGGTTGCTGGCACCTCAGGCCCTCATGATTATACAGGAACCAACACTGAATCACTAAGCTATCTTTCTAGCCCCTGAAAATTCAAGCTTTGTTCAAGGACTTGTTCTAATATGGTGTTAGAGTCTGTCAGACCTGGATTCAAATTCTGACTCTAGTACTCACTAGCCTTATGACCTTTGGCAAATTGTTTAACTACCCTGTGGACTGATTTTCTTTACTGTAAGTCATTCACAGGGACAAACATATAAGCTTTATTTTTATTTTATGTGTCAATTAAAAAATGTCTGTACCTAGTGTATTAAAGTAAAATGTGTCAAAATCAAATCCTGGTGGCTAGAACAATAAAAGAGAAAACACTCTTTCTGGCATATCCAAACTTTCATTAATTCTTTTGGTTTTTTTCAAAGTAAATAACAATATTATTTTCATATAGTTATCTTGCTTATTATTTTCTACTTGCTATTAGGTCACTGCCTAATGATTTTGCATCTTATTATTACACATCTTTTCATATGTTTTCTAAGGTTCAAAAAAGTTCTGTACCTTGACCATCTAGGAAAAGGACTTCCTGAATAATAAAAAAAAGGGAATGCAAATATTTCAGGAATAATGAGATGGGTTGCAACAATGGCAAGAAGCAGGAAGATTTCTATGGATATCAAAGCGCCTGTGATGGTTATATTTGATCGTCATCTTGTCTGGATTAAGAATCCCCTGGGAATTAATACAGCGCACTTCTTTTGTGTGTCTATGAATGCATTATGATGCTGCTTCTGTGTGAATGTATTTGTCTTTGTAATCAGTTTTATCTTAAAAACATTTTCACTTTCTTCCTCTTCTGCTTTTCTGTTTTTTTAAGCTTATGTAGGTGTAGTGTGTGTGCATGTAGGTGTGTCCATATGTTTGTGAGTATGTGTGTGTGTGTGTGCATGCGTACACACACAGGTATGTATACACTTGTGTGAGTAGAGAAGAAAGGCTGATGCCAGATGCCTTCCTCAAGCATTTTCCAGCTTACTTTTTTATTTTTTATTGTTATTTATGTCTTTATTACCCATAATTAGATACATTGCATGAGCAAATCTTGGATCAGGTTTCTCATTGGCATAGAGCACATCAAATAGGTAGACTGGTTGACCAGCAAGCCCTGGAGATCCCTTTGTCTCAGCTTCCTTCCATAGGAATTCAGGCCAGGAATGTGAACACATTACTGGCTGAGCCTTTTTCCCCAGGCCCTAATTTTCTGTCTTCAGGCATCGTATGTCCTGAGGAACCAGTGCAGAGCAACCCTGAGTTACCATGTTTTTTCAACTTTAAAATTATTACTCATCTTTAACATAACCTATTCATTCTTGAAACTGTCCTTTGAACTTTGAACTTTGTTGGGCTTAGGCCAGTGATCTACAATGTGTTGATCTCAGCTGTTACTTCAGCAGCATCGAGCCTGAGGCAAGCCCCTGACCCTTCACAGTGTGCAGTATTGCTCAGCTCTTCTCTTTGGTATTCTGTGTGGATTAAGTGCATTTCCAACTGCATTTGGTTTATTGGTTTATTGTAATTTGAGGAGTGTCTATATTATCAAGTAAGAGAGATTCCTTTGTCTTTCTCATTTATGAGGTACTCACATGCAAAATGGATATGGATAAATTTACTGTCTGTTTTCTGAATCAGAAACAATCACGAATTTTAGACTGACTTCTGCTTTGTGTTCCTACTTGGCATAATGTAGAGACTTTTTAAAAAGTTGTTATAGGCTTAATTTACTCTGTTTTTAGGCTGTATAATATTTTCATGGCTTGTAACATCACAACTACTCCCCACCCAACGGTATTTATTCACATACATTTATTTGCTTATTTATTTATTGGAGGCTTCCTTGAACTCATCCTCTTGCCTTAACTTTGGGAGTAGTTGTGATTCCAGATACAGTTCATAATGTTGTGCCATTTCTAGGTTTCTAACATTAGGAATAATGTTACATTGAGCATTGTTATACATAAGTCCTTAATATGAGGGTTTTGTTTCCTGTGTGACTAATCACAAAAAATGAGAGTATTAAATCAAATTTTATATGTATATATATGTATATAATATATAGAGAGTGTGTATTTTAATTTTTAAATTAGATTTCATATTGACTATATTTTAAGGTAATACAATACATAATGCACATTCCTCACAAATAAGAATGCCGTTCAGTTCAAAGTGATGTATATCATCATATTTCTCTGTTTAATATTGGCCCATATCATTAGTGGTAGTAGTAACTCTAAGTATGCTTAAATATACTTCCAAACTTTTGCTAGCAAATGGAATATCTTATTGTGTGAATCCTTATTTAAGTCATTCTCATTCTATCATAGAATTCTATAAGATTATTGTCTTTTTAAATATAGAATGTTTTGAGAGAAGAGTTTCCCACAGGAGTTCTATACCCAGTGTAGAAGGTTTATATGTTAAATAGAAGAATTCCCTAGGCAACAAAATTATCAGTTTCTTTCTGAAAACCCTACATTGTTCTTAGAATCTGAGTTTCATCAGGGAGCACTAGGAAAATATATAAAGGCATGTAACTAATACTATGTAAAAAGTACCTGTGGAAATCATGGTTTTAAAATTGTGGAAACAAATCAAGATTGTCAAAAATGGAGCCCTACAGTAGAGTAAGGTGTAAGAAGGTTCATGATGGTTCCTTCTTTAGTCATGACTATGTAACAAGGATTAAATATATTTTTCTCAAAATTACAGGTTTAGAAATATCTTTCATGATATTACGTAGCTTAGATCTTTCCTTTCATCCTGCCTATAAGCTGACTCTTCTTGCTCTAGTCAATTCCTGGAGATAAGATGCATCTTAGGACACTACAGAGAAAGAGCGAGAGGCTGTCAACCTTCCAATTGAGAGCACGTTCCCCTTTCACAGTGCTCAAGTACCTATGGAAGCCCAGACAGTTCCGGAGAACATTTCATGACTCAGGCAGCAAGGTGGGTTTCAGTGATCACTTTGTAAGTATCTTGGGACAGGGAAGGGTAGGCAGCCCTGGCTATGATCCTCTGCCTCTGGCCTCCCTGAGCACTGGGATTGCAGACTGCACCATGAAGCCCTGCTCCAACTGGTAGGAAGGTGTTATAATAATATCTAAATAATTTCCTAAACAAGGCAGTCAGAAAATCTATTTGGACAGAAAAGAAAGCTTTCCTCTGTAAAGCCACTGGAGCACATTTCTAGTGTCTCTGCTATCCAGTGCCTCTGCAGGAACTCTTATCTAAGTGTGTGTGGCCCAATGGGTATCTATAAGTAGATGAATAAATGAACAGATTGTTATATTGCATTATTAAGTGAATAAAAGCCCACACCACATCTTCTTATAAACAAAATCATATGTAGGCTAGAATTCCGGGAGATATGGTCCCTAGGCAATATAATTTCCCTCATAACATTAGAGAACTTGCTTTTTATAGTTTAGCTCAAGAGAATTCTAAAGCTTTCGTAATTTCTTCTGTCTTTACTCCCTACCATTAGAACTGCATTCTCCTTACAACTCTTTATCTTAGCTAATAAATTTTAGATCTCATGTCAACTATATCTGTGTTGTCATATATATATGCTGTATTTCTTTTATATTATTACCAGTTTTACAGCTTATTATCTCAGATTGTACATTCTTACAAAATTATCTTTTTCTCTAATTTTAAAACATTTCTTCAACTCATTTTTTTTGGCCATGGAAACTGAGGACATTGAAATGTTTGGTAAGATAAAAGGATGTTCTTTATAATGCTTATCTAATCTTAAATTAACATTGTATATTTTTACTGTTATACTGAAATATCTATAAAAGTTTAAAATAGGACTACTTAATAAAATATAGATCTCAGCATATTGAGATGTCTCTCATAAAATTTACTGAAGGATTTATTTTTGTCTTGTAAAAATCCATCAGGAGCAGAGCAATACTAAATAAATTAAACTAAACATTCTTTACTTTGTGATGCTTAATACTTTCAAAATCAATCATACTTAATAATGTGGAGATCAAAACTGCCATGAAAGCAAATTTTTGGGAATGGTTAGGATTCTTTTCCTATGTTTAACTATTTTATCTTAGCCATTTTTAGAAAGCTAAAGAATTTTATTAAAGTCATATATATTAATTATAATTGTTACACCTTCAATTTCCCAAAGGAACCTTGTGATAAATTTTGTTGTCAACTTGACCTTTGAAGTAATCTTGGGTGGGTCTCTGAGGATGTTCACAGGAAGGCAGCCTCTCAGTAGGGGGCAGGATGTAAGGAAGCTCAAAGATGCTAGAACTAAACATCTTTTCCTGTGAGGGCAGTGCAGGAAGGAAATTCCAGAGACTCAGGAAGCCATTAAGTCTGGGATAGGGTTGCAAGACCCCACCCTAAGGATATATAAAGGGGAAAGAATTTTCTCCTTGCCCTCCTGCCTGTTCCCTGTTCTGTGTGTGTGGTGTAAGTGATGGGTTTTTCTCTCCGCTCAGACCTGTGAAAGGGGAGCAGCCTCTTTTGCATTCTGGAACTTCCCCTGTATCTATAACTTGAATAAATCGTTTCCTCCCATAAACTGTGTCTGGTTTGAAGAGTCATCCCAGTGGCGTGTGGCTGACTACGACAAACCTTATAGTCTAGATTTGAAACATTGATATCATTTATCAACAAGGTTAAAAAAAAACCTCAAAAGTAGTAAGTTTCAAGAGATGTATAGTTGTCTCACTACACATGGTTTGACATTTTATTTCAGAGTGATTCCCAAAGGCATAAATCCAACTAAATAAAATCCCAGGGCTGGAGAGATGGTTCAGCTGTTAAAGATGCTTGCTTGCAAATTCTGATAACCAGGGTTTGGTTCCCTATTACCTCTGCAAAGCCAGATGCATAAAATAGTGCATGCATCTGGAGTTCACTTGCAGTGGCAAGAGGCCCTGGTGTGCCCATTCTCTCTCTCTCTTTCTCACTACCCCCCAAATAAAGTAATTTAAAAAAGAAAACCTCAATGCTATAAGACAAAGGGATATGGGAATTTATTCATTTAACTTTTCACTTCTCAAGTGAGATTCCTAAAGTCAATTTTTGTGATTGAGGCAATTAACATTAAATCTAACTGATTACACTTGGAACTATGTTCATTTGCTTAATGACAAGAGTTCTGGATGGCAACGGGCATGCCCCACATTAAACCATCCACTTGATGCACTTTTATTATCTTATGTTAAAATTTTATTTTAACACTTGATGCACTTTTATTATCTTATATTAAAATTTGAATTTCAAGACACTCTTGAAACAAAAATATTTGTGCTCAGTACATTCTGTCCCTTTAAAACTGTAGCATGGAATTCTTTCTAACCACTTGTGCTACAAATGAAACTATCTGAGCAAAAATGTGAAATTATGTCCTAACCTATGCCATGCTTTCTACGGTGTGGTTAGATATAAAGAATTTGATCTGAAAGTTACAGCCATTTATCTGTGGATCTAGATGCCTATCTATCTGATATCACTACGAGTTTTAGAATCATTTGATCAAGAATTTGCAAATTAAAATTGGTAAACTTCACTTTAAATAAATGTTGAGAAATGTGTTCATATATATTAAATATGAATGAAATCAGGAAGAATTTCAATAGAGAGTTAATAATGTTTGGAATAAAGATAAAAAGCTTACTTTTTTGTCTTTTTTGACTTAATGGTATTAAACCAAACTTTTATTTATTTATTTATTTTTGCAGAAAGTACTTTCAGCACTGCATTCTATTTTTTAAAAAAATATTTTATTTACTATTTACTTATTTATTTACTTGTGTGTGTGTGATAAAGAGGTAGATAGGGAGAGAAAGGGCACTACTTGGCCTCTAGCCACTGGAAATGAACTCCAGAATCATGCATCCCCTTGTACATCTGGCTTTACGTGGATACTGGGGAATCAAACTTGGGTCCTTAGGCTTAACAGGCTTGCACCCTAACTGCTGAGCCTTCTCTAGCCCTGCATTTTATTTTTTTAATCACTAAGTATGCTCTTAAAACATAGTCTGGATTAAACTATTTAAAAATATTTTTAAAACATATTTTAAATCATGTGTGTGTTTGTGTTCTAAAAGTTTCCTCTTTCAACATATTTATAACAAAAAATCCAATTTATAACACTCAAAGAAAAGAATGCTTCTTAGCTAGGCACTAATATAAAATGGCCACAAGAACAACAACAACTAAACTGAGATTATTAAAATTCAAAATGAACAATGCTAAAGAAATATAGACAAAAGGCGATAGTGATGTCTATATAATTAATTTTAAAAAAAATATTGCGTGCTGTGGAGGAGTCTCAAACAGCCCTTCAACTGCTCTTGACATTTTTGTTTTAAACAGCAATCAAGGTTAGCCTCAAAGCATTCAATGGAAAGTAATTCAAGTTTCATACTGGACTCTTTCCTCGCTAAGTTTCAAATATTTATGGACTAAGTCAGAAAGCCATGACCACAACTTCAAGGCAAGCATGAACATATCATCCTGAAATTAGGCTGCACAGCTCATCCTCAGGAGGGTTTGCAAGACTTCAAGGTGACTCTTCAACTCTCATCCATCGCTCTCTGATTACAAAAATACATTTTGTATGGCAGGTACTCTACTTAGGCTTTACCTCTCTTTTTTCTCTTTCCTTCCCTTAATCCATTGTCCTCTAATAGATTATGCCTTCACATGGTTAAAAAAATACAATTTCAAGGCTTCACATGAGAAAAGATTTTACATCTCATTCTTAACCTTAACTTCCAAGTTTCTGTCTCAGATGCAAAACCTAGTTTCCTTTAATTATTCCAGATCACATGGATAGCTACTCACATACATGTGATTTTTTTTACACTCACAGTATAGCTGTTTACTATTAATATTTTACTAATGATACATTCTGAAAAATATCTTTCTAATCTTTAGACCTATTGCTCTACATGCAGCCAACTAAACATAATCACAATGGTCTTTTGGCTACTTGTAATATTGTACTATAAAGAATAAATCTGCATGAAGGTGAAGATGACAGTTATTTCCACATGAATATATAAATACATTAGAAGATATATTTCAATATGTAGAATTCCTGGGACAAATACATACACCTTCTTTTAT
This sequence comes from Zapus hudsonius, assembly GCA_004024765.1. NCBI lineage: Eukaryota > Metazoa > Chordata > Mammalia > Rodentia > Dipodidae > Zapus > Zapus hudsonius. The sequence goes on along the minus strand of PVHP010007384.1, from coordinate 14,606 downwards.
AGTTGCTCCTAGATGAGCCTCTACAGAGGTCATACTAACTTCTCTTTAAGTCCACAAGGTATGACATTGGGGTTCCCCACAGTGTTTAAGACGAAGTATTAACAAAAATTTTGCCATTTACTAATCTCAGAGGTAAAAGACTGATTCTCTAACTTGGTATTAATGTTATAATCCATGAGTTTGAGCAACTTTTCATATCTTCTCGTTCCTTTGGCACCCTCTAATGTTTCTTATCCACCACTTTATAGCAGACATTCATCATTAATCCTTAAAAAACATCACAGGAGAACAATACAACTACAGTCTCTTTTTCCCCCCTTTTGTTCTCCAAGTGAAACAAATGCAATGTAGCCATGATGGCTTGTTACAATCAATTATCTTGTCATTTTACATAACCTTATTAATTTGATTTCTTACTGACCATTTTCTTATCTGAGGCCACAGAGTGTTTCCCTCATTAAGTGCAGTAATTGTTTTAAGAATAATGGTTTTCTCTGTGAAGACACCGAGGCATTTTGCACTCATGTATGCACTGCTTCTACACTGCAAAAAGAGAAACAACCTGCAAAGGAAGCTCTAATGTAAATCCAATGGCCAGCAATTAGTGTGTGCTCTGGTATTTACATACATGAATAGTTTAAAATGACACCTAAGACACTTCTGGATCGGCAGACATAGATAAAGAGGCTCAGAGGACTAAATGAGCTGCCCTGTATTGTACTCTGCTGAGAACAAGGCAGGGCAAAGGCCACTTTGGGTATATACATGTCCACAGGCATGTGCTGTACAGCCGAAGTAATAAAGGTCAATCAATCCTATGGGCATCAAAGTGTGGATAGTACCGGTGAAAATGTAGACTCTAGGAAGATTAATTTTACATTAGTTTCATCTTTTTCTTGATGATACTCTCTGTCCTAGAAAGACAGAGAGCTTTCAAAGGGTACATTTATTTTTATCTAGAACCAAATTAAATGTAGTAATTACTCTGTTGATTAACTACTGATTAATCTGAATTAATCAGAATTAAAACTGAAATGAACTCTCTAGAATCCTACTTTTACAGTTGGTGTGCTGATAATAAGTGAGAAATACTTCAGTAATTATTTAAAATTTTTTATCTATATTATCTTTATAATATGAATAATCATATTATGATTAGTCAATAGTTTTTTTTTTAAACACAGAATTGTAGCAATTTTAACAGCAGTGATCATCCATTTTACATTTGGATAAGTGCTCTTAGAAATGTCAATCAAATCTAAGGAACTAAATCTGGGAAAATGCTGTGATTTGGGAGTGTATGTTTTATCTAAATCAGCTCAGAAATATGGGAAAAAGTTCTAATAGTATAACTCGTTAGTTGAATGATTTTAATGAAATCAAATGCAATCATCATTGTAAAAAATATATTTTTAACAAAAACCAATAATTCAATCAATTTCAACATAATATAATTTTAAAATCATAAATTTCTGCACTGGTAGTTTAACTTGAAAAACTTTTTTGCACTTGAGAAAAATAGAAAATTTTGGACAATCTCAAATACCATTTGTTATAATTTTCCAATATTCCTTTTATCACTTATCTTTTTAAGTTCCTTTCTTCTTAGGTTTACTTGTTTATATATATATACATACACACACACACACACACACACACATATATATATATATATATATATATATATATATATATATATATATATATATATATATATATATATATGAAATCTTAGTGCTTAGCCTTGCAAAGTGCTTGTGTTGAAAGAATCTTAAAGAGGGAAAACTTTCTTTTTCTTCTGCTGAAAAGGAACTACTTAATGTAGAATAGTGACCTCTTTGAACACTGTCCCTAATCTTTCTTTGGTGAGTGCTCAGAAGTGTGGTCATAACGTTATTATTATTTTCTCCTATCTGCTTTTCAATAGCTAGTCTTAGAGAATAGAGCAATAGCTTGATATTAAGAATGTGGAGGAACTAAATTTTATTAAATAAGTTTTAGAAAACTAAGAAAATAACTTTGCTTTATCCTGTATTATATGGAAATAAAAAGTAAGAGTTGATTTAGGAAAAAGTTTATTGTTTCTAAGTATTAAAATTTGTATTTGAGGGGCTGGAAAGATGGCTCAGAGATTTAAGCACTTGTCTCTAGAGCCGAAGGACCTGGGTTCAATTCCCCAGTACCCATGTATACCAGATGTGCAAAGTGGTGGATGCATCTGGAGTTCATTGCAGTGCTAGAGGCCCTGGTGTCCCAATTCTCTCTCTCTCTCTCTCTCTCTCTCTCTCTCTCTCTCTCTCTCTCTCTCTCTCTCTCTCTCTCTCCTTACAGTAAAAAATGCGTAAAATTTGTATTTGAAAACTTTGGCCATTTAGATTAGCAATGTGGCATTATTTATAGTTAAGAACATGATCTATAAAGAAATGCCAATTTAAATAAAATTTTGGTATTCTTATAAAGAAATAAAGTTTACAGTGAAAGAGATTTCCATAGGCTTCTAAAGCAAAAATCTGATGTTATTTTTAAAAACACTAAAATGAAATGTTGCAAATATAAGACAACAAGCGCATTGAAATTCCACACATGAATGACCCTTCTACCCCAAGGTCCGGCAGCTGCTGCTGCTGGTGCTTCACTCATATTACTTTATCACAGCAGCATGTTTGATGAAATCTCACCTGCATATCTACATCTTATTCTAGTGTCTACAACCACATTGAAAATCATGTCAAATGACACACTAAATTGTAAGATCCCAAGTACACATATGTGTGCTACTAGAAATGTATTAATGTGGATCTCCTCATTGAATAAGTCACTTTACTTACTTAGCTCTACAGTTTGGACAATACAGAAAGCACTTAAGACATTACAAAGTTGGAGGAAAACACATTATTTTCAACCCTATCAAACATTATATAATAATATGCTGTCTGTATACCTATCTGATTTATATGTTGTGACTCTAGCTAATTATTTAGCCTTTCTTATTCCTCACTTGCAAAGTGATAGTAAGATTTAGTTTTTTGTGCAAATTCAGTAATAGCAATAAAAAGTGACAAGCATTTAATAATTCCTCTACAATTATGAGATAGGTCAATTATTTTTAGGATGGCCAAAGAGTTCTCATATCCACAGTGAGAATAGTTTCTTAAACCAGGGTTGTAATTCATTACATATTAGCACTTTAGCCTTCCCCTGAATGCTTTACATGCGGGAAAGAACTAGCTTTCAGTGGTGAGTTCACATCACGCTGAGTGACTCTGAATTTAAGGGAACAAGCGTAGGTTATCAAACAAGGAAATTCAGCACCATCTGAAGATCTAACATGCCTTGCTGCATTTTCCGAATGCACCTAATGAAGGAGAATATGATAATGTGAGAGACATTTCATGCTCTGTAAACACCTGAAAGTGAATTCACAGGGAGCCTGCATGTAACACCAAAGACAGCCATTGGAATCAGTAACCACTCATCGAACCATTCAATGTGCAAAAATCATTTGGGAGAAAAGAAAGGCTCTGCTATTACTCATCCTGGGGACTAATGTGAGAATGAAGTATTCTGCATTCTAATGTGTTTCTGAGGAGGTGTTAACATCCTGTTAGCAGTGGCTCTTTTATAACTTTTGTCACTGAGAGCAACTTGGCTAGTTATACCACTGCACAGAAATAGTTTCTGAGCTACAAAATATGAGCTGAGTTTGCTTCTTTCTGAAGTACGCTTGACAAATATGGCTTTACAGAGAAGTAATTTATAAAATTTAAAACATTTTGCAATTACCACCTAATGAATTAATGCTTAATCACCCCAGAAAGAGATTCCCTACCTGATAGAATCACTTTGTGAATATTGCCCTTTCCCCTGCCTCGCTCCATATGTCTCCCAAAGACAAATTTTTAATTTGACATGTGTCTCTATGGACCTGTGTGTCCTGAATATCTCACATATATGAATAACAGAATCATAACATGGGTAGGGGACAGTGAGGAGGGAGAGGGGGCACCATCACAAGATTTGCTCGTGCAATGTATATACTTATTAATAATAGAGATATTAATTAAAATATTTATTGTAGATATTTTGAAAGTTAATGAATTTGAGATTATTAGAACAAATCCTGATACATTCTAAGCACAGGATGAATGTGATCTATGACAAAACAAATAGAAATAAAAGGCATGCATAAATTTATGTAACTTCATGAAGGCAGGTATTTACCATTCAATCTAGTCTCTGTTGGAACTCACAATCCTGATGTGGTCTCTCAATAGCTAGGATTACATGTATGCACACAAGACCCAGCAAAAGCCTTTTAACAACCTCTTAACCACTCCCTATGACAGTAGAGTGTTTAGAAAGCCATTTCAGTGCATTTATATAGGATGATGACACCCCAAGACCTTTTGCTTAATGGAAAAAACTCTTTTCAGTATTACTATAAACTCAGCTTTCCAAGTTCTTTTCATCTAATGGAGTGCCTACATTATTAACCTTATCAACCCTTTATTTTAATAAGAACCCCAAGTACCACAAAGCTGTGTGAGTGGATTAATATTTCAAAGAACAAGGAGAGTATATGCTGCTGATCTGAGAGCCTCTTCTAAACTTCCAGTGTAAAACCTGCATTCGTTCTAATAAAGGGATTTTATCTAATCCGAGAAAACCTTATAATTTAAACACTTTCCTACAGATAACAACAATCACAAATTGCCAATATTTAGGGAAAATTATCATGATATCCTATGGCCTTAAAACACACACACACACACACACACACACACACACACACACACACACACACAAGGACCAGAGGAAAAAGAAATATGAACGAAAACTGAGACTATTCAATTAAAAAGATTAGAATTAGAACCCTTGCTGTAATTCCAAAGTCAGTCTATTAACTAAACAAATCTAGAAGCTATAATAAGAGAATAAAAATGTCTTAGATAATAAAATAATGATTTATATAATTAAAACAAAAATTAAGGAGGAAGGGTAAATTGAATTCATTTGAAAATCAAATTAATATCTTATCAAAATGAGTTGAGACATTCTCCCAGAACACAGTAATAATGGAAATTATTAAAGGAAAATGAAAACTCATAAAGGAAATGTATTTAACTTGATAAAGGTCATTTACCAGAAACCCACATAATAGAGTGATATTTTAACATTTCCATTAAAAACAAGAACAGAGAATTATACTAATGATAATATATCACTAAACTAGATGATCATGATAAGGAAACATGGCAAATAAAAAAAAAACAAAATGAGAGGTCACAAAACTATGTTTGCATTAACATCGACCAAATCAAAAATTTGGAATTAATTCATTCAGAACTTGCAAAACTATAGGAAAGTGGGCAGACACCAGATTCACATATGCAAATTAACACTTTATTAAGGTGGAGAAAAATTAAAAGAGTAGCATAATGAAACATTATTACATTCACTAGACTATTCAATTATTTAAATAAGGCTAAGAAAATATCTTGGGTAATAGGAAGAAAAGTTTGAACACTGAAAAAACCATAAAAATTACATGCCAGACAAAAGATATTTCCAAATGTGTGGATAGAAGCAGAGTATTCTCTGGCTGGGAAGAAGCTTTCAAATTTCTACAAATTAAAAAAAAAATAAATTCATTGCAAAACAAAGTCAATAGTGCAGTAGGATTTTATTGATGGGGTTTTACAACTTATTTTTAGTATTTATACAAATAAGACAATTCTCAACAAAACTAATAATTTTTACAGCTGTCCAGTGAATGAGTAATACAACGACCACACAAGTCATTAGATGACAGCAAATGAAGCCATAAACTGAGGTTCAAGAATAGTCAAATCAATCAAAACAAGGGAATGAAAAGTGGTGAACTTTAGGATATAGATAAAACATTTAGAATTACAGGGAGAAAAGGTGAGCCAGCAAGGCCTATTGAAACTAGTTATCTCAGCTGATTAGTTAAGAAAATCAAGAAGTTGAGGATTCTAGAAAGCCAAGATAATTTTACCAAGTGCTTTCACAGAAAAAAAAAATCACAAACTGCATGAAATGCTGCTGATACAGAAGGGTAAGATGAGTGAAATTGATCACTGCCTTCAGAAAGTAAAGCTCTAGGTGACCTTGACAGCAGGTTAGGACAGGATGGTGTGCTCACTGATTACAGGCTTCTTAAAGAGAACCAGAGCAAAAATGTTTGAGACAGAAAGTGTCACTTCAAGAAGATTAGAAACATATAAAAGAGATAATTGCATTCGTGTCATAAATGGAGATGTGCATTTTATGAGATCATTTATTCATTTTATGTTGATTATATTGACTCAGAAGAGCAAAGAAAAAAATAACTTGTAAAAATGATCACTGGCTGGAATAAGTTTCTTCTTTAAATAGAAATGAATTTAAGCTCTCAGAGACAATTGAGGAGGTTGCCTGAGAGATACTCACACTGGGCATTGTGGGTTGTAGGCTCTGGTTTGAAGATGGATTCTATTTCCTATGACCAATAATAGCTTACTTGTAGAAAGGGGAAAACATAAACTTTTGGCAAATTATAAATTATTGTTTATCTCATATATTTATTTTATGTTAAATTGTATCTGGTATACATATTGTTAGACCATCCAAGGGATCTATGAAGTTTATCAGTAGACATAAATGTATAAGCCTTTTATATTTTGTTTATTTATCTGAGTTGCCAGTAAATAGCTACAATCATTTGATTAAATGTCTCAATTTTTGTTTCATCATGACTCACTTAACATAGTATACTGAAAAATTCCAATTTCTTGGCAAATAATCTCTGAAATCACAATTTGATCAAATCTATACAATTACGAATATTACCAAATGAATTATAGCTAAATGAAACATAATAATTAATACGTTGTTCATTTCACATAAGCTCTCCAACGTAGAAATTACTTATATTTGATCCATTAAATCTGCAAGATTTGGTATTTACTACTTCATGAGATAATGCTTTGTAAATCAAATAACTTCAAAATTCATTAAATTTTATTTTTTTCAGGTCTTAAATATATATCAAAATAACAATGCAGAACTGTTATGATGATAACATATAAAGAAGAGATAACAGAAGATTTTGACAAAGATAAATACAGAAGTCTGCCATTGTTTTTGCCATAGTACGACTTTGTATAACAACCCACCTTGTCACTATATATTTGCATAATTACTGGTTTTATTGTGCCAACTCTCACTGTGATTGCTTATGATTTGAACAAGATACTGAGGCAAAAGAAATGTATGTTATTCTTCCATCTGGAAGGGAAAATCATGATGTACTTAACTCTCAATATTGGAAATAAAATATTTAAAATCACGTTTACTGTGTCCACTTGATTGGAGGACAAAATTGTCACCACCAAGTTGAAATGCAAATAATGAAACTGCACTGAAAAAAAAATGCCAGGCTTTGTCTGTACCGCTCATAAATAGGTTAACATTCTACTCCAAAACGCCACAAATCATCTATGCAGATCATTACATTTTGATCTATTGTTAATAATTAGATACATTGTTTGAGAATGTCTTATGACCGTACCCCCATTTCACTCCTCCTTATGCCCTACCCACTGGGGCTTTCCTCAGTGGGATTGCTGGATCATTCATGGGGTAGGAGGTTATGAGGCTATGTACAAGAAGTAGCCAGTTTTTCCTTTGTGTGCTGTTGTGGGGGGGGGCAATATCCCTGACATTTTGATGACTTGGAAGCTAATTTTAAGGCTGGCACTCTGGGCCTTGTAAGTTTCTTGGTTGAAATGATATTGAGTCAAGGAATTATAATCTCCTCAATTTTTCAGAAATCTCTGCAAGACTTCTTCAACAGCAAATAATTAAATGTGGGGGCATAAACCCAAATAAATAGCATATTTCTTTATTTTTAAGTATAAGGAATATAAACGTACTTAATATGTTTAGAAACAATCAAGTTATTTGGATAGGTAGTTTATTATTTTTAAGGCATTAAAGAGCACATACCATTTCTTTAATATGGACTTCATGCTCTGTGGCTCACGCACATCATCTAGTTTAGTGCTGTCAAACTCAGGAGTTGTCTACAGATATTCTATTTCACAGAACTCAAGGAGACAAGGATTGTGTGGTGCTTGATAAAAGCTACACAGCTAAAAGTCTTAGCTCTATTTCAAAAAAGATATCTATTTATATTTATTTATTTGTAAGCAAAGAAAGATAGAGAGAAGAGAAACGCAGAGAGATAATGAACATGCCAGGGCCAACAGCCACTGCAAACAAACTCCAGACACATACACCACTTTGTGCATCTGGCTTTAAGTAGGTACTGGGGAATCAAACTCAAACCTGGAGTGTCAGACTTTGCAGGCAAGCACCTTTACTCTTTAGTATTCTCTCCAGCCCTAAAAAATTTTAATTGTTGTGTAAGTTTTGTAAAGTAGGATGCTTTCATTTCAGAGTTCATATTCTTAACTAATCTTCTCTTTTGTCTCCTTTTATAAAGGTGCCTTTATTTAAAAGTGTGACCTGATGAACATTGTATTTATAAAACATAAATATATTCAGATTATAAGACAATAAAATTGCTTATAAATTCTAAGAAATTTAATATTCAATAAGAGAATAAACTACAATATATTTAACTGTTAACTAATCACAATACCCCTGATTAATGAAAACTAAGATACCATATTTTATGCTAATATTCCTTAGTAATTACAGAATGTTACATTTCAATGTACACTAACATGCCACAATCTCCTTAATTTTTCAAGAAACATACAAGATTGAAATTATATTTTAGTGTCTCTTCTATATCAGGTATATAGGTGAAATCAAATAATTCATCAAATTCATATTTTTACTGATATTTGGAAAGACACTCTGTTTTTATTTAGTTCTTAGTTTATGGCACAATGTCCCTACATCAATAAAACACTGCGTACAAAATAGTTATTGAAACTGTTAAACTGAGCCCTAAAACGGTTAACTGAAGGGATTTCCTTTGGAGAGGATTATATTTGACAGAGTCCCCATCTGCTAAAGATCCAAGTGACTATCAGTACTTTCAGACATTCCCCAAGAAGACATTTTCATGGCCATAAAAGACCTGCAACAAGACGTTTATCATTTTTCTTACATGAAGATCAAGAAGCTAAATTGAAATCTGCTGAGACGTATGATTTTCATGTCTCATTCCTCACCTTAGGTTTTCTTTCTTTCCTATATTATTTGATTCGAGGTTAAAATGTGAAGGCATTTACACTAAACAGTGTATAAAAACCTCAGTGTTATTCTATATTGGGACTATTTCCTAGTGAGATGCAAAGAATCCAAGTAAAATTCTCAGATAAAATTATTCAGTGCAAATATGAGTAACTAACAAGATGGAAATATTCGGAACTCAAAGATGATGTCTGTTAGGAGAGCTGTAGGAAATCAAATGTATATGCAATTTAAATGCAAATAAGGCACATATTTTAGTCCTATCAGGGAACACTGACTTTATGACAAACATGCCATTTTGTTTGTAGAAAACATGCTAGAGTTAGTAATGCTGAGGCCATCCGGATGTTTGACTTTTAGGCTTTCTCCAATTTATTCATTTTGAATGTCCTTTAGCAGAAGAGAGTGGGTAATGGCATTTGTATTAAAGTTAAAGGGAATTATCTTTAAAGGTGGCAAATTGCATTGCTTCAAGTTAAAAAGCTAGCATCACGGGAATGATAGTTCTGAAACTATAATTGAATTTATGATAGGGCAGTAGACCCATTTGGGGAGGATATCACTGCCCTTTTGCAGAATGGCCTGTTTTTAAGAGTTAGTTTCTTTTCCCAACAACTTAGTTACACTATATATGCATTTAAAACTTATAAAAGAAGTCACCTATGTTTAAAATAAACCTTGATGTTACTGATTCTGTCAGGCATTGCTTCTTTCTATAGAGTTTTACATATTCATACTTTTGTTCATATCCTCCTAAATTCTTTGCAGAAGGTTTTATGTTTGATAGAGAACTTAGAAATTATGAATATTGGGCTGGAGAGATGGTTCAGTGGTTAAGGCACTTGCCTCCAGTGCCTAAGGCCTAAGGCCTCAGGTTCAATTCCCCGGGACCCACATAAGCCAGATCCACAAGGTGGTGGCCCTGGTGTGTTCTCTTTCTCTCTCTCTCTCTCTCTCTCTCTCTGTATCTGCTTGAAAATGAATAAATAAAGTATAAAATAAAATATTTTTAAAAAGAAATTATGAATATTAAATTACTTGTGAAATTGAAATAAGAACATATAATTCCAATAAAAATAATCATAATTTTATTATCATTAATTTTTCAAGTAACTCAAAGCAAGTGTCCAACTCTCACAAGATATAAATCTCCATCAGGAGTCTGCATGTCTAATGGACAAAAAGGTCTTGAAAATTGATGCTGTTTCTTTAGGGTTAATCAACAGTCTGCTATAAACGTTTATCATCCATACTCTCTCTGTGGACACTGATAGAATACAGATGAGAATAAAAAACAAATTAAAACAAAAATATAGATAAGAATATATAGAGTATAAGTGAAATTATTTTTTTTTTCTTTTTACTCATACTAATTTTTATAAATTGTGAGAAAGGAACTTTGGTTCAGCCACTTCTGAAATGTTAAGTATTGGAGGCCAAATTATGATCCTCGGCTATTTTATGTAGAATTGGAAAAATAGTGAGAACTATTTTGTTTCAATTTATATTTTGAAATGTTCACTGACAACCTCCATTCATAGATACAATTCACCACTATCGTAGTCTCCTCCCATCACCCTTCCTTTTCTCCACTCTAAATCCCCCTCCACTGATTCCCGTCTTTACTCCAAGTCGTCTCTCTTCTATTTTGATGACATCATGTTTTTCCTTCCTATTATTCAGTATTATCAGTCACTATGAGGTCATGAATGCCACAGCCACACTGTGACAGCCTTATTTAAAAGAAATGTATGGATAAGTGTTAATTTTCAAAATCTTAGAGAAATTCAAAAAATAGTAAAATGTGTTTGTCATGGTTTGATCCAGCTGTCCTCTACAAACAAATGAATGTGTTCTGTTTGATGGACCCTCAGCTGATGGCAGTTTGGGTTTTACATCCTCGCTGGAGCTGTGTTGTTGGGGGTCGGCTCTATGGGGTTATAAGCCAGCTTCCCCTTGCCAGTGTTGGGCACACCTTCCTGCCGCTGTTTGCAGTGCTGTGGCAGAGGTGATGTCCACCCCTCTGCTCATGCCATCGTTTTCCCTGCCAGGATGGAGTCTCCACTCGAGTCTGTAAGCCAAATAAACCCATTCCTCCAAAAGCTTCTTTTGTTTGGGTTCTTTCTGCGCAGCAAGAGAGAAAGCTGACTGCAACAGTGTTCTACTTCAATAGAATAAAAAAATAAGTGAAATTAATAGATAAGTAATTTATATTTAATAACACACTTATAATTAATCTAAAATATAGTAATATTGTAGTTTTGTTTATGTATATTGCAGTTCATATTTTTTCTGCTTGTGTGTGTCTTATGCATGGCTTGTGGTGTGTGCATGTGGGTACAAATGCAATCACCTTGGATGCATGTGTACAGAGACAAGAGTAGAATATCACGTGTATTTTCTTTTGCCCATCCCCATATTTCCTTGATAAGGAGTCTGTCTCTAAAACTGAAGCTTCCATGTTCAGTGACACTGGCTGACCAGTGAGTCCCACTGATTTTTTGGTTTCTGTTCTCCCCTGGACTGGGTTTACAGGCAGGTGTGGCCATCTATAGCTGTGTATGTCGGTGCTGGTGAATTCAACTCATGATGAATCAGACCCACTCAGGACCTCATGCTTGTATGGCAAGGGTTCTTAACTACTGACCCATATACCCAGCCTTAGTCAATAATTTTTATGTTGATAGAAGTATTACATAAATTCTATATTATATAAATATTTAAGAAAACTTCATTTATAATAATGTTTTGATACCCTTTAAAATACTACTTTGACAAAATATCTAAAGTTTAGTAACAAAGCAATAGCACAGTGATATTTAGTGATGGTACTTTTATTTGCAATATTAGGTTGAAAATGAACAAACATATAAAAGCAAATATTTGCGTATCAAAATTTGATTGACATGTTATTATTACCTGCACATGTATTTTAGGAAAAAGCCACATGATACACACACACGTGTTACTTTTTAAAACATTTTATTGATGTGCAATTTATGAACTTAATGTGCATTAATATTTTCTTGATGCTTCTTAGAGGATTGTCTTTTTAAGGTCTGTTGCATTCACAGATGATAGCTGAACATGTTTTATTGTTAAATTTAATAAATTTTGATAAATTTGTAAACTAATGAAATCAGCATTGCAATTTAGATCCAGAGAATTTTCAATGCCTCTGGCAGCTCTTCTGTACCCCTCTTCCTCAATTTCCATGGTCTCAAAGCTATGGCTTGTCTTCCTGTTTGTCATCACAGATTGGTTTTGCTTATTTTTTCCTTCCTTCACTTAGCACTATGAACTTCAGGGAATCTATAAGAAGTTCACTTTTGACTGTAGCTGCTTTTATTCATATTTATGAGGGACGTTCCACTGTAAAAAAAAACTCAGTTTTGGACATTCTTCTATTTATAGATTTTTGGGTCAATTCCATTTTTAAAGTTTTGTGAACAACACTATAATGACTGTCTTGAGTGAGTCTTTTTTGTGGATCTGTATTTTAATTCCCTGTGGATCACTACCTAGGAATAGAACTGCAAGGTCAGAGGTTCATATCGATTGAACTTTGTAGGAAGCAACCAGAAGTATACCCATACCTCTTGCACACAAGCAGCAGGGTATGAGAGTGTTTGTTTGTGTCCTCAAGAACTTTGCAAGGCGTCAGGAATTAAATTTTTGGTCACCCCAGTGACCCTTACCAAGTGTAACCAGTGAATTTATGGATTTTTTTGATTAGATATCCTCAGTAGAGTTTCTTCTGGGTAAACCTGGTGGTTGGCTGTAGTATCGTATGAAACTATAAGCTATCTCATTGGTCAACAGTGTAGAAGGTACTATATATAGTTTAAAGTATGTTATAAATACTTTATGATGTTTTATTCTTTTTCTAAACTGAAGCCAGATTGTAATAATATATGCAAGGAAGGAATATATAGGAAGATATTCAGGACACTGAAATTTCAGGACACTGAAATACCAAGGAAATTAAACTGAAATAGAACCTGACTCTCAAATACATTTTCATAAAGTGTCGCCCTGATAGTCTAGCACTGTCATAATTCTGACTTAATACAAAGTTTCTTCTTGAAACAAAGCATCCAAAATAAACCCGTGTCAGAGTTCAGTATTTGTAGCATAAGGGTATCCTCAGCCTAAAACATCTATTCCATTTGATACTAGTGAAGTGGACACCAAGTGAAGCCAATGTACACCTAACATTAAACATGTAAAGTAAAAAAATTAGAGATGAAAAGGAGAAAACAGAGGATAATGGAATGCATAAAACAAAAGGGGAAGGAAAGAGGCAGCAAGTGGGTTCATGGGATCGAGTAGGAAAATTGGCAGAGGCATAAATAATAGCAAAGTATAATGTAAATATATGTATAAAATGCCATAATGAAATCCAGTATTTTGGATGCTAACTTAAAATCTCAATTAAAAACTAAAACAAAAGCTAGGGGTTAGGGAGATTACTTAGTTAGTAAAGTACTTGCCACACAGGCATAAGGACTTGAGTTCAATCACTACTGAGCACACAAACGCCAAACATGGTCATGTACTCCCAAAATCCAAGCACCAGGAATGCAGAGACAGTATGATCCCCGGGGAATGGTGGCCATGAAGTCTTTTTAAATTAGTGATCTATGAGTAAATGATCATATCTCAAGGAAGATGCTGCTCCTGAGGACAACATCTGATGTTTTATGTTCACTACATGCACACACACATATAACATACATACACACATCACATTCACACACAGAGACACATACACATCACACACACCACATACACATTATATATACACACATTAAAAATACTATAGCAACTGTTAACTGCATTTGAGATTTATCTCTTCTCCAACTTTTTTTTTTTTCAAGAGTAGCTGTTACGCTTCAGATACTTATTCTACTTTTGGTAGCTCTTGATCTTTGTGATACAGAGAGAGGAGAGAGGCAGAAGATGAGAGAGAGAGAGAGAGAGAGAGAGAGAGAGAGAGAGAGAGAGAGAGAAGAGGTGAAGAGAATGAAAGGAAGCAATACAGCAGTTACTAACAAGATTATATTCTCCAAGAAGATGACTTTATCCTAAAGAATCACAGTTGATGCTGGCTATGAAAATTATTATCAATTTAAAAATAATTCAAAATTCATGAATTTATAAAACATCTGGTATAATTTTGAAAGTACACATTGCTGGAGAAAGCAAGTCAAAAATGTAGGGTGACCGTCAGTCACTCCCATTACTTAAAAATCTATTGAACAATTGAAATTTTTAAAAAAGAAAGATACTTTTTAAGACCAACATGTTTAGACAATTAGCAAATATGGGCATTGTAGTTCAAGATGATTATTTTGTATACCTATTCATTTAAT